>MQRK01204400.1:2386-17048 GCA_001938485.1 Girardia tigrina
ATACATATATATATATATATATATATATATATATATATATATATATATATATGTATTTGTAATAATTTAGAGTGCTTCTTTTAATAATTCCACGCGTTCTAAAAATTCGAAAAAAAAATAAAATTATAAATTGCGAACTTTCTAAGTATGAATAAATATGTAAAATAATATCTTTATTTTTGTTTTAAGAATAATTGTATGTTAATAAAGGATTATTTTATACATTAACATTTGTATTTTAATTCTGAAATCTTAATGATTTTATACAATTTGCTGCAAAACGTAAAGATGACGAAGAAATGTAATTATTTAAATAGTTAGCTTAATTTTTTTTGAAAAATGGAATTATGCCACTTTCAAAATAAACGGCTCATATATAAGCACTTAAAAACTAAAAATCGATGATCAGAAGATGGCGGTAAAACCATCGAAATATATTATTACGAAAAAATTCTCTTTTGTTTTTCCTTATGAAATAATTTCACTTTTAATAGAACTTTATAAATTTAAAATGATATTATCAAATAGTTTTACATTTTTCTACATTTTAATTTATATATTTAATTTGAACATTCCATCAAAATGTTCCAATAACATTTCCAATTGCATTATTGCTGTAAGATGATTCCAAAACAAATACTAAAAAATACATAATGCAAAATATATATTTATAATTTAAAATTACACGTGTTTGTTAATATTATTTAAACAACATCAAGAGATTAATTTGAATATTCTAGATCCGATATTATAATATATTTAGTATTATAAAGATAATATAAATAGCATATAACCATTTATCCTTGCTATTGCTATTCACAAAATGAAAATAACAAAAATACCACCTCCCTAAATAATTTGGTGTAAGTCTTAAGTCATCGTCATATTATTCAAACTGTTTTTTTAGAAATTTGATTAATTTTTATGAACCTTTATCTTTACGTAAAAGTAGCACAAATCTCATTGATTTGATAATGATAAATTAGTGAAAATATGTTAGTGAATGTTTGGAATATTATGATGTTGAAGTAAACGCAAGAGAAATCATTCATAATTTTTATTAACATTTAGGAAGGGTTTTTTCACCTTTAAAAACATCATTTTATGTTAATGTTTCCAGTGTCATATAATAAAACATGTTAGAGAAAATATTTAAATTTATATTTCGTTAATTCTGAAGTTGTAAAATAATTCTGACAATTGAATTAAAGAGATTTTATAAGATTATAAACTGACAAATGTGCATCGAAAATTTATCCCAAAGCTGATCTTAAGGATAACATGAAGCTTATGTATTATTCCAAGTAAAAAATTCAACCTAAAAAAAATCTCCTTTTGTTATATCTAATGATAATTGACAATTGTATATATGTTAAAAAATATTATTTCTAAATTATTTTTTTAATTTACTAATACATTTTCATAAATTTTATTTATATGTAATATTGAAGCTAAGAAATGTCAAATATTAGAAAAAGGAAAATAATTTTCAAAAAAGAAACTTTTTCTTTTATAAATATAAATATTTATTTTTTTCTTTCTTAAAAATAATTTTTTTAGCATTTATTATACTAATTATAATTAATTATAATTACAGATATAATTAAAATAATTATATATGATATGTCAATAATTATTGATTTTTCAATTTAATTAAGAAAATAAATTTAAAAAATAATTTTATTATTTTCAAAGAGTAAAAAAAATAACAATTTTAAATTTTAATTAATTAAGTAAAATTATTTTTTCATGTTTTATTTTTTTCCATTCTTATTATCATTTTTCATATTATTATTATATTACTTTCTATATATATGTATACCAGTGTCGTAGCAACTGTTATTGACGCCAGGGGCGGTCCTACGATTTGCCACCTCTATTAACTCTAACTCAGAACCCTCAATTAGTGTCTTAGCTAAAAATTAAATATAGTTCTGTTATTTCTGATCTCAAAATCCTTACTTTAATTTCATGTTTTTCTTACAATACTCTTATTCTTATACTAAAAATTACCAAGTAACGAAGTCATTTAAAAATTTTCATTTTTATTTACAATTTACAAGCGAAATTTTCGTACTTTCATTTCTACAAATTTATTAATAACAGAATCAAAATTCATTTCAGCAGCAAGCTCTCTCTCAAGGGAGATGACTGCCAATTATGTAAGTCTTATTTGAATCATTGTAGATCAGAGATAGTTCTTTATGAGCTTTAGTTTGGAAAAAGAGTGTTTGCAGCTGGCAACGCTAATATCCCGCGTAAGAAAGATACGCAGTAAGATCACAATATTAGGAATCGAGTCCCCAAAGTTATATCTCTGTATGAAGATCATAAGTTCTAAAGGTCCGTCGATTTTTGCGTTTCCTGAAGCTTGCACAAAATGCTGCAGTCTTCTTTCGACTAAGAATGCATATTTCTCCACCTCGTCTTCTATTTCGCCAAGTTGGCAATGAACTTGTTGAAATCTTGAATATATTTCGTCAATCAACATGTCTACGACAAACAGCATTTTCCATCTCAGCTCAGCATCAAATGCCATCACTACATCAGTCGATCCCTTGCCATCCTTTCTTTCCTTTTTGCGAATTCGATGCTCCATGCTTATCCGCATTTCAAAGAAGAGCTTCTCTCATTCATCCTTTGAACTGTTCACCATACTTTCTCTATTCTTAAAAATGTAATCTCTAAGTAATATGAGCTTGACAGAACTTTGATGCAAATCCTGCCCTTTTGTTTGGAGATACTTCTAGGCATCATTAATCTCTAGGAAAACAGAATTCTAAAGGGTCAGAAGCGACAGAAACAGAAATGATAGTACTAATGATAGAATTAAAGATGCATCTGATCTTGTCATCACATTTTCTCCTTCTTTGGTGAACTCAAACAGATAAGTCACGAATTGTGTTAATTTGTTCACCAACACATTTACAACATCTGCTCGAGTGTTACATCTAGTTTCCACAACCCGCCAGTCTCATAAATCAAGACATCCCAGTGATGTGTAGATGCTGAAATGAAAGAGAACAACCTGTCCAATGTGCCAAAACATGTTACAGAGTGAACCACAACAGAAGCTGCATGTATGCAAGCCAAATTCGGGGAGTGATTTGATTAAGGCACAAATTGAGCTTTCCAGTTAATTTCGGAGATGTCCTTCTGGATGCCAAATTTTAAAAGTGCAGCGAATTCAAATCAAGCGGTTTTTAACAATGTTGCCAACGTTTTTTTGTTCTAACTCAAAGTAAAAGAGGATTCTCTGCTTCAGAAATTCTTCAGTAACTTCAGCAGGCATGGGAAGACGCAAATCACCCAGCACTGAAAACTGTTCAACAATGGTTGACTGATTTTAAAAAAGAAAACCGGACGTCCTTCGACGATTCATCAAGAAGTGGCAGGCCGTCATTAATAGACGATGAAAAGATTAAAGCAGTCAAAGAAGTGATTGATGAAGTTCCAAATGCGTCTTTGCGTTATATTGAAAATGAACTTTCTTTAGGCAAAAATACAGTCCACAAAATTTTGCGTGAAAAACTTCATTACAAAAAAGTTTGCTCTGTTTGGGTCCCTCACGAACTTTCTTCTGCTAATAAACAACAACGCATTAAACGACGCTTGAGCCTAACTGGGTAACAAGGCTTGATGATTATACGGTGAACCACCGGATGAACTGGAAAGAAAGCTGGATTGCGTGACAAAAAGTTGGGAGCTGAATCTTTGATGTAGGATTTTATAGCGGCCATCTCTGAACAACTCGAGATGATTGGCGATAAAGAATTGAATGGGGTAGAAAATTTGGAAAACGAATGAGCTTCAATAATTTAAAGAGACTGACAATCAACCAAAAAACCATAAGTACTTAAGAAATCGACTCCAAAAAGTTGGTGGACTGTGTCGGCAACGGTGAAGGCCCACTGAAAAATTTGTTGAAATCTGGAGAGCTTGAATTAGAGTGAGATGGTTTCATAGGTATGGATTTGTGAAACGTTTGCGGCACGGAGAGTGGTTATCGGAGAGCATTTGGTGCCATTCTTTGGGGAATAATGAAAACGTACTAACCAGAATCGATTAGGAAATCGGTGTTCTTGGTTTCGAGACCAGAATCGGATTGAAATTGAGCTTTGAGCATGAACAAGCTTAATGAAAGGTCATCTAAATGTTTTTTGAAAATGAGCATCTTTTCAAGCCTCTGATGGCCTTTGAACCGAAGCGATTGTAATAGACGTGGATGGGATCACAGAGAATGGAATCGGAATCAAATTTTGACAAACCACAGCCGATACAATATTTTTTTGCTTTGTGGGTGAATTGCAAATGGTACGAGCAAAGTAAAGCATTCCTCCGTAGGGGTGATCTTCTGATGAGAGAAAGTGAGTCGGGCCGGTTGACATAGAAACTGTTTGCGGAATTCTGAGTTAAAAGGGTCTTTAACAAAGTTACTTGTTTATATATATGTGTACTACCGAAATTCATTATTATTCGGACACGTAAATTCTTATTATAAATTTTAATTTATAAATAATATGTACTTATTTGTTTTATAGATGAATTAATTTGATATTTTACGATAATCTAAATACAATTCTAAAATAATTTGAAGAAATTAAATAAAAAGTTAACTAATAAAAATTTTATTCGCATTTAAAAATTTGTTCTCAAATTCAAAAGAATTCGGACATCTGCTTTTCAATTCAAAAGAATTCGGACACCTACCATTTAAAATTTTATAACATCGCCATTTGCTTTTATGACATCTTCCATTCTTCTATTCATTGAATTGTATAAATCCTGACATTTATCAATGGGAAAACTATTCCATATTGCTAAAATTTTATTCTTCAAATCAATTTTATTTTTAGGACGTTTTTTTGGTAATTCCTTTTTCATAATTGCCAAAACATTATCTATGGGACTTAAATCTGGGCTTCTTGAAGGCTATGTCCAGAAGAACATATTATTTTTCATCATCCAAGTTTTTGTAAATTTAGAAGTATGAAAAGATGTTCCATCTTGTTGAAAAATGAAATCTCCATTGTCAAAATATTGCGTAATATATGGGATGAGACATTACGTTAATATCTCGGCATACTTTGTAGAGTTCATTGTGCCCTCTATAAAGTTAAGACTGCCAAGTCCTTTGCTTGTCATACAACTACAAATCATTACACTTTCTGGAAATCTAAGAGTTCGGTTTAAACAGTCCGAAAATAATGACTCGGTACTAAGTCTTAAGACCGATTTTCCATTTTCGCCCATAGACAATTCAAAACGAGATTCGTCTGAAAAAATAACTTTATTCCTATTATTTTGGCTTCATTTACTATGATTAAGAGTCCATTCAAATCTCTTTTTCTTTTGAATAGGTTACAGAAACGGTTTGTTTTTAGCCTTAAGGATGTGTTACTCAATACTTATATTTCATTAAGAAAATCTCACCTTGTAGAATGAATAATTTAATTCATGTATTCGACGTAGACAAGTGGACGGAGAAGAAATGCCTGTTTGCATACTTCATTTCCTTTTGATTTCATGAACAGTAGCAAAACGATATTGAGGAATTAGCCTCTTCAAACACCGGTTATCAGTAGCGGAAGTCAACTTTGGTCGTCCAGATTTCTTTGGCGATGAGTTATTTTGACGGTATTTAGCTTTTTTAACGTTATCGAACACCGTCGATTTACATATCTCTAAAATTTTTGAAATTTCCCTTACTGATTTTCCTTTAACATGCATGGCAAATATTTTCTCACGCATTTCCATAAGCATCTTTTTTCCACGAACCATATTTTAAAATAACGAAACTTTAATCGACTGAAATATTTAAACAATAATAACTACATGTGTTTTTACTAATAATCCATATTGAATTTAAAATAATTCATTGCCTACATTTATATTATAATTTTTATTAAGTGTCCTAAATTCTTTTGAATTTGAGAACAAATTTTTAAATGCGAATAAAATTTTTATTAGTTAACTTTTTTATTTGATTTCTTCAAATTATTTTAGAATTGTATTTAGATTATCGTAAAATATCAAATTAATTCATCTATAATATAAATAAGTACATATTATTTATAATTTAAAATTTTTAATAAGAATTATTTTACGTATCCGAATACATATGAATTTGGGTAGTATAAGGAATTGTTTTTTCCCATATCTAAATCATGATTCAATTGAACTTAAATAACCAAGGAACATCCTTTCAACTAAATTATAATCCTTGGATTAATATGCATGTAAAATAAAAGATTATTTAAAAACCTGTTTCCATATTTTAACTCTTCTTCATAAACTTTTGTTCACTTTGTAAGAAGGTCAATGTCTGACTGGTAATAAATCTCACAGTCAAAACCATTTATTTATTTATCCTAGAATATTTCATTTATATATATATTTCATTTATATTTCATTTATATATTTTCGAATGGTGTTTGTTTGTTGTTTTTAGGATTGTGTTTCTCTCGCCGAGATGTAAGATTAACGTTTTAAATGTTTTGAACCGTCAGATTATTCAGACAATTCCGAAATGTAAATAACAACTTTAAAATTAAATTAATATATTTTAATCAATTAATACATAATAATATTTTAATATTCAAGGTTTATATAATCATAAATAATAGATTTGAAAATTTATCAATCAAGAACGATTTCTATATACGAAACTTTAGTAGAGAATCATCCTTGATATCATCCTTGATTTGTGATATCATTAAATGTATTGGAAATCCCATTAGTGTTCTTAATACATTCGACAACCATTCGCTCTCCTCCTCACAACTAAATGTGAACTCTCCAGAGAATATCTATTTTAAATTATTCAGAGAATCTACAAAGAAATTTTAAAACGAATGAAAAACATTTTTTTTGATTGAAATTAATTTATCTAAAATATATTTTAAAAATATAAAAAAATATCATTTGAAGAAATAAAACATTTATTTATTTCTTTTTCAGATCGTTGCTGTTATTTCAATTTCCTTTATTATATTCTCAATTCTTTCATTTTGTCTTAAAACCGCTCCAAGATTCCGAATCCCAACTATTAATAATAAGTCTTTAACTATATTTTTAAGTGACCCCTATCAATCGAATATAACAACGTGGTATCTTGTCAATTCGTTTTATCAGTCTCATAAATATTTTTCATATATTGAAGCAATATGTAACTCGTGGTTTATCATAGAAATTCTCGTTCGGTTTTTTACAGCTCCAACGAAAGTCGAATTCATCAAGTCGCCGATTAATATCATCGACATCCTTGCTTTGGCATCTTTCTCTGTCGACACTGTTCTTTCTAACACAGAACTGATCAGTGAAACATTTCACAATCTTGAAGTTTTAGAATTTTTCAGTATCATTCGTATAATGAGATTATTTAAATTAACAAGACATATTTCTGGACTCAATATTCTTTTACATACGTTTAGGGCATCGATGAAAGAATTAATTTTATTAGTGTTTTTCTTAATAGTCTTCATCGTTATTTTTGCTGCTTTGATGTACTATGCCGAAAGGTTTCAGCACAATAAATATAATGACTTCAATTCCATTCCTCAAGGATTATGGTGGGCCATTGTAACAATGACAACTGTTGGATACGGAGATATGGTTCCCAAAACTTATATGGGTAAATTATTTGTATAAATATATTTGGATTTTTTAAAAAAATTCTATTATTTCTTCAAAAAAAGTTTCTAAATGTATCTTTACAATTTTCCTTATAATTTAAATACAATTATAACAAGTTTTAGACATTTTGTATAAATATATAAATCAAATTATTTCAAATCAATTTGGAATTTATTTTGTTTTAATTTGACACTTTCTCTTGTTTAACATTTTATAAAAATTAAAATATTTTTTCTTGTTAAATGAAACTTATATATATATATATATATATATATATATATATATATATATATATACATGTATATGTTTATATATATATACATATAATTTATCATTTTTTTCATTAATTTGAGCTAAAAAAGATAATTATATTTATTGCATTGGACATGGTTATTTTATGTGTGATATGAATATTTACAAATACATTTTTAATATATGTTGTACTTATTGTATTGATACATTTTTGGAGTATTAGACAGTCCACGACGACAAATCTACAGGAAAACCAAATATCATTATCGTGTAGTTCATTTTAAAAGTTTAAAAGCTCAAGAGTAGAAGTATTTCAATTTCAATGATTCGAGTAAGGGATGAAATAAATTGAAACAAAAGTTTTCATTCATCTAAATATATCTATAAATTACGTATATATGCCTGATTCACAAGAGACCGTATATCCACCAATCGCTATTACAAGGTAGAAATATTTCGCTATTCGCTATTATAAGTACAAACGGAATAAATCATTTTAAATTGACTTATGATGCTTATGATCACTAAATATTTCTAACTTTTTAAAATGAATGTAATTACTAGCAATTGTTTATGGAAAGGTCAACTCTTATTCTCGATAGTGTCAGATTTCATCAATGCGAATAATGCCAAAATACTGTTTCTATCAGCATATAGACCAGATTTTATCAATAATAAACTCCAATCCTAATCAAATCAGACCGACTGCGTCGACAAGAAAAGAATTATGACCAACATCTCCTCTGTTAATGATCATTTGGAAAATTTTGATCAATACAATTAACATTTTTTGGAAACAAATCAGTTTAATTAACACCAAACTACAAAAGTAGTAAATTAAATTTAATGTTGTAAATTTTTATTTTTGACATAAAGTTGACAATTAAAATATTCTTTTTATTTATATTTTTATTTTCCGTTTATTTTGGAAAATTTAATTTATAAATTCATACCCCATTCAATATGCCGAAAAGAACATTTACGATTGCTTTTAAAAATTGTTTAATATACATATATCAAGGAAACACCTACAAATCAGCGCAATACTTTCCATCCCATGATAACTGTGTTTATGATTCATCAATGTTTTATTAAGTGGAGAAACATAAACTTTTCTCTACTAATTCTGCTTTGAAAAGGGTGAGGCGACTTTACCGCAGATTTTTTCAGATTTTTATAAGATATTTTTTGCCATTATAACAGAATAATGCTTTATTAAAATATAATAATTATAATAAAATTTTCCATTTACGTATCTTAAAATATTATAAATTTCTTAAAATTTTTCTTTCACTGTTTTTTCAGCATGAATCTTCAATTCTTTACTTCAAAATCTGGAAATCCGATTGTTGCGTATGCAGGTTATTCTTATCGCTTTGATTATGATTTAAAATCCCTAGATGGAAAATTCTGGCGCTGTGTTGCTTATGAACAACATAAATGTAAAGGAAAAATTCGTACTTCAAACAACAACGAGGCATCTATTATTTTAGGTCACCCTTCTGAGCATAATCATGCTTCTGAGCCAGGTAAAGTTGTCGCTAAGCACATTGCTCATGGGGTTGCAACTCGTGCATCGCAAACAGTAGAGGCCCCGAGGCAAATTATTCAGAAATCTAAGACTGGGATTCCACTTGACGTTGCAATATTTCTTCCAAGTTATTACTCTAGTCAACGTACAATTCAACGAAAAGGAAAACAAGAGAATACTCCTTGGCCAAATCCAAATCATCTTTCGGAAATAAATGTTCCTGAAAATTTGAGGTTTACAACTGGAAATGAATCTCTTTTGATACTCGATTCTGGATCTAATGATGCCAACCGGATAATGCTCTTCAGTACAACTGCAAACATAAATCTGATGGCTTCTTGTGAAAATTGGTTTATGGATGGGACATTATCTGTCGCCCCTCGATTATTTTACCAAGTTTATACTATACATGCTTTTAAATCAAACAAAGTATTCCCTCTTGTTTATGCAATGATGACCAATAAAACTCAATTAAATTACACTCGTATGTTTGAAGAGCTTTTAAGACAACAACCAAATTTAAATCTACAAACTAATATGATGGATTTTGAAAAAGGAGCAATGAACGCTGTTTCCACTGTATTTTGTAATGCTACTGTTAAAGGCTGTTTTTTTCATCTGAACCAATCAATTTGAAAAAAAATAAAAGAAACAGTTTAATGTTTTTGTATCTTTCTTCAATTTACACATCACATTTTTTGGGTTATTTGAATATTTTAAATTAGGAATTTACTAATTTTTCGTATGTTGTTTGTTTATTTTTTTTATTAAAAAGAATAATTAAATGTCATGTCCATCTGAAATTTTCTATCCATTTATGTTTTCAAATTAAAACCTTATTATGATTCATTGTTTTATCATTACATAATTAAAATTTTTTATATATATTTTAGATGACATTGTTTACTTTTTGACAATTTTGTTGTAAATTTTCCGCGGTAAAGTCGCCCACTGTAAAGTCACCCGCGGTAAAGTCACCCACTGTAAAGTCACCCGCGGTAAAGTCGTCCGCGATAAAGTCGCCCGCGGTAAAGTCGCCCGCGGTAAAGTCGTCCGCGGTAAAGTCGCCCGCGGTAAAGTCGCCGCAGTAAAGTCGGCGTACCTTTGAAAAGGTATAGAAGAGCTTGAAGAAAAATAAAGATTGAGGCTTTAGACCAGATGATTATAGATAAAGTTAAAAATTTAAGGATTCAAAACATAAAATTAATAATAAGTAATCGATGCTTAGCGATGTTAAATTATATGTGTAAAAGTAATTTTACTGACAAATAAGCTTATGTAGTAAAATCCCTTTTAACAATAAATAAAAATAATCAAAAAATTGTTAATTTAACGACAAACTAACGGAAAGAATAGAGGTTAATAGAATATCAATCACAAGAGAAGGGTTCAAGATGTAATTATCGAATAGTAAATTACTTTGTCCCGTAGTCGATTAATATATCAGTCGTTGGTAGTAAAATTTGATAGATCATCAATGGTAAAAGAATGTATTTGTTATCGGATGAGATTCTTCGTCAATTCCGGAATGACTAACACTATCGAGGGATGATTGAGGATTTTCTTGATGATTTAACACGTCAATTTGAGATTGTGTTCGGTGTTGTCGAAAAAAACAAATTATTTGATTTTGTGGATATTAGAAAATGGACATCCAATTGTGGAATGTGTTCGTCAAATTCCGAGAGGATTCGCTCGAGTGATTATTCTTGGCGTCTTTATAGCTTTTGTCGTTTATTTGTATGAGAAACCAAGAAAGGATAACTTTTTAATTTATTATAAGGCATAATATATAAAAAAATCAATTCCTCTAATGGATCGATTTTTTTTAATTAAATGCATTAATAATTAATTTAAGTATTATAATAATATAAATAATATAAATAAAATATATAAATATAATAATAACTTCATAAAATAATGTGATAATAAACACGTAATAAATAATTTTATAATTAATGCATAAATAATAAATACAAATATGATAAATACATAAATATACCAATTTTAATATAGGTAAACATAATATCCGGCACTATGGTGTTTGAAGTAGTGGGTACACTACAATATGCATCAGGTCGTTGGATTGACAGCTTTATGAACATAAATAACTTTTCATTGCGTCAGACAACCAATCTTGCCACATTATCTAAAATGCAGCGATTGATTATTTAAGATACCTTGGATCATGACTTCCTCATACAAATATTTGAAAGTTTAAATGGATGAAAATGTTGTCTTTTTCGGAGATTCAAGATCTAAGACCGTTGATATTGTGGGAGAAAGCATGTTATATTGAAAAAAGACAGTATTTTCTTCAATGAAAATTACATCAGTGTCTATGGCAATGGACGAAAAGCCTCACCTTAGTCCATTCATGTGAAAAATCCAGATAAAGGCATTACTGGCCTTTAGGCTGTTTCAATTTTTTCAGAAAATTTTCTTTTCTAATAACTTCCATTTTTCACCATGCTTTTATATATATATATATATATATATATATATATATATATATAAGAGCTAATAAAAGTATGATCAATTAGCGATATTCTAATTAAACACATTCAATAGCCTTGAAAATAATTTTTCAAGTTATGTGATCATGTTAGTACACGGTTCATTAATTTTACTTTTTAATACTTTAAATCCGTGGTGAGATTCAGCCGGTTCGCACCAGTTTGGTGGAACCAGTTCTTAAAATTTTTTAAGTACGGCGAATCGGTTACTAACAAGTTAAAATTTAAAAATAACCGATAAATATAACTTATTGTAAACAAAAATTTTGCATTTTTTTTAATTAATTAATTAACTGAACTAACGAAACGTTCTGATTTGATATTATTGTTATTTGTTACATAAATGTGGGTATTTTAGATTTTTATTGCACCAAGTAAATGATATAGTTGTGTAGTGTTTACATCATCTTTGGGTTAATTTCAGTGGTTAGATTCAGCCGGTTCGGTAGAACACGTTCTTAAATTATTTGAATCCCATCACTGCTTTAAATGTATTTAAAATTCAAAAAAATCCAAACATTGGTACCTTATATTAACTAATAAAGTACAAAGCCGAACTCTTTAATAACAACATTCGAAAGGGCAATAAATATTTTATCCGGTACTATTTGAGGCGTTTTGTAAAATTGCATCTGGTATGCTTTACCGCCACTGCTGCTGTGAATTTAAATTATAATTATTTATACTCATCAAGAAGGATGCGCATGTTCTATAGAAATAGGAAAATATTTACAATTGTGATTCACGACTGAAGTCTATGGATATTTTTTACATCAACTTTAAGGAGGAAATTGTTTCATTGAACTGCCATATTTAAACACGGATTTATTACAACAGCTGTATTTATTTTAACAAGAACATCACTAAGAGTTTTTTAATTTTCTTTAACATGAGATTTTTTCTTTCACTTTCTCAAAAAAATGTTTATAAACCTACTACCACTCCAAAGGAGATTCTTTCAACATAACTTACTTTTATAACTGTAATAATAGAAATTACAGGATATTCATTATCTAATTTTAGAGAGGATGTAAAAATTAAGTAAAATAATATATTTTTAATCGTTCTAAAATGTTTTACAAAGGTCTTATAAGCTCATTATATCCCGCTGTTGTATAAATAGTAAACTAAATAATTCTGTTTAAAATGTACATGATACTTTCAGTTACACTTCTATCTATATAATTATTCTTTGAAAAACAAATGTTATTATTTTCTTAAATTTTCCCAGGAGTAATTTCTCTGTTTTTATAAATTAACTTATACATGTTAAACAAATGTTTTGCTGGATGAACCTGTGACCACGGATAACCCAGGAAAATAGCAATATCTAATGTCTGGGTCGAGTAGTAATATTGATTTGATCGCCTTGGAGATCGATTGAACGGAGTTCTTTGTCACTGAAATTCAAAATGAGACTTTATGTTCTAGAGCGAATAGTACACCAGCAGATGGTAATAAACGGTGTAATATTGAGGGATTTTATTGATGGATTTGGCCATTTCTAGTGTTGATTATTGTTAATGGGGCACCGCTCCGTCGAGATGAAACCTCAACGGTTCCCCATGACAGTTCCCTACCTGATCGCTGATCTGATGATCTCATTGTTAATCTCATTATTGAAGACCTGAGAACAGTTTTGCTTCACGAATAAATCGTGAGAAACAGTGGAGTTGCCACAACCGATTACGAGAGTTTCGTCTTGCGGTTTGACGAATCGATCAATTCGATATATTCGCCGTACCAATCGAATAATTTGGAGCGATTCTTTAGGAATTTATCCCAATAATTGATGGTAGAGAAATCGGAATCGGATTTCGATAATAATGTCTTCGTTCAAAGAAAGAAAATCGATACAATTATTAAATGTGAATCAAAACGCGTTGCGTTTAAAGTGCACACTTCGGTCATCTGAAGTTCGGATTCGTCACACAGGTATGTTTGCCCCGGTCGACACTTCTTTGCTCCCTTGCCGAATCGACAGTGAAAATAACAGTGTGGTTGCCTTTAAGAATGGACCAAGTAGTGAGGTCGTTGTCCTTCTAAGGCATCGAGTGGCTGGTGTCCGTCCTGTATCGATTTGCAATCCCCGAGTCATGGCATTTCTGAGCGCCGTAAAGTCGTCTTGAAGGTCCTTGTGGTTTTGGTTGATGTTGAATGGTGCTTCCTGGATTTCTTGGATGTCGGTGAGAGTCAATAACAGATGTTGGTTGTTAGAGATACAATCGTTGCTGATCAGTTTGCGCTTTCTGCAATCGATGAGGATGTTGAAGTGATAGAAAAAGTCGACACCTAGAATGGGTTGAGTGACCTCAGCAACTATAAATATCCAATTGAAAGTTCTGTTTAACTGTTTCAGGGAGAAGGATAGTTTGAGTCTACCAAAAGTTGAAACTTTGAACCCATTCGCAGCTGTGAGTTTCTGAGTATGTCTAATGCCATGTGGTTTGAAACGGAATGGTAGGACGATAATGCAGATCTAGTGTCTAACAAGAATGACGACAGTGGAATGATGCTGTTACACATGTGAGCATCATAAATGAATACACCGCAGCCACTTTCCTCGCCCTTTTCATCTGTGGCTTAGATGGAAGGCCAAACTAGTTTTTTGAGTGTACAGGGTGCGGCAGCTATTTGAGAACACGTAATATAGACACCATATCTTTTTGTGTGTTATAATTACATAATTTTATTTTTGCTGGTAGACATGGCAGAAGCTACTCTTACG
>MQRK01204400.1:18195-32162 GCA_001938485.1 Girardia tigrina
TGTACGTGTTAATATATGTAAAATTTTAAATTGTAATAAATGTTATTTTTCTGTTGTATATTCATTTTTTGAACTTTATGTCATTTTGTTCTCAAATAGCTGCCGCACCCTGTACATGTTTGCAACTGGGGGTGCATGATCCAGCTTGATCGTCTAATATGAAGTGCCATATGCACGTGTCGGTGATCTCGAGAGTCGATCGGTTGCCCTTCCACTCGCATCCGTGATGGTATTCCCTGGCCTTCGCGCCAAATTTGTGATGAAAGTAGCAGAGTGAAACTCGTCGTGTTGTCGAGTTGTTTCTGTTGTTGTTGAACTGGCTGTTAGATCTTCCGCGTTGTCGGTTGTCCGGTCCTGATTTCAGTGATGCAACGGTTGATGCCCGACAAGATGGTAGTCATCTGAACTATCTGAGCTGTCCGTGCCTTGATCAAACCGTTCTGTTGTACTATTGATCCCGAAATTGAGTATCCAATGGTGGGTGTGGACAGGTTGAAACACGTATCGGAGTTGGAAGACATTGTTTCGGCAATTCTGTTGGCAATTGCTGCCCCTTCAGCTTAGGGTACTGGTTCCTGCAAGAATTGCTTTATGCATCGACAGTACCGATTGGATGAATAATGTCTTCAGAATCGCATTATTTTCCTTCTGGGTGATTCATGGTTGTATCAACTCCAGATCGCCGATGACTCCTTGTAAGAATTAGGATGGCTTTAGTATGCCGAAATTTCCTTGAACCTGAAATCTATGAGGTCCCACCAAACTTTGGGTGACTTCGTTTGCTCTACGCAGAATGTGGGTGGCGTTTTTGTCAGCATGAGCATCTGGAGTATGATCAGTGTTAGTGTCGTTACTCCCTAGTAGGACGGTGTGATAATCAACTGTAGTGTTGCTTACAATGTCAAATTGTAGCCATGATAAATTCTTCCATAATGGTATGTGACCGTGTGTCAGGTAAAACTGTTGCCCAGTAGTAGTCTCGAGGATTTTCATGAGAGATTTGGTTGCGAACATAGGATCAATTCTGAATACTTCATGCGATAATTCGGAAAATTCCCATATTATGATCGATATGTGCGGTCTGAATGACGAATTTGGTGGAGTTTTATTCTGTTCAGTGCATGGGATAGTGTTTGTTTCTATGAGTAAGGAGCGGTGAGCCTTGATGTGCTGTGTCGTTTGGTTGGTGTGTTCATAAGTTATGATAGTTATCGTAGAATTGAGCGGGTCAACTTTTAAAAGGAGTGTGGTACAAAGTTGGTGCACAGTGCCTGTTGTGTGTGGGTCGAGACATTTTGGATGTTGTGTGTAATTACAGTAATGTATTCGTGTGTGATTTCCTCGAGTTGTCAAATACGATCCCAGGTTTATATCGATTTTCGTATATATAATCTTCAATTAAAATTATAAGGTCGATTGACAAGATTAAAAGTGTCGTAGATATTATTGTTAAAATCAGCTAAATTAATAAGAGATGAAGAGAAATGATGAAATTGACATGTATTTTGTTATTATCATTCAGTTTAAAAATGAACCGACAACAAGAGAACTGAAATGATCCGTCGATGTGAGTGTCGTACTTTTCCGTACCCGGTCGAGCTCTGTCATCATCGATTCGGTGCGAATTGCTGCGTCCTCCGGTATCGTCTGGTTTTCGTAATTGTGAAACCGGTCCATGTTGGGATTGAATTCTCGGTAGACGAATTTCGTTGCGGCGGACAATTTTGGGTAGTAATGCCGCTGATGTTTTGCTTCTGACACAATTGTAAAGGGGGGACCGCGCCGTCGAGATTGAATCTCAACCGGTCCTCGTGATGGAGGGCGGGCAATTTCATCGGGTTGAGGTTCGCTGACCCGATCACTGACAATGGATCTTGAGACGCGTTTTTCATCTTCATACGATGTTAGAAAAATAATTTTTTCAACGCATTTTAAACAGTTGTTTGCAACCTTAAAATAACATTAGAAATAAAATTTGATCAATGTTTGGATAAATCATTTATTCGAGACTGCATTTTTATGCATCATCAGCAATTTCGAAAATATCAATTGCCACTTTGAACGCATACTAGAAAATCTTTTGAACTGAGTATGTTAGAAATGATAAATCTACTGATTCAGTCAACTATTCCGAGATCATTCATTTTGTACATACTATGAATGTAGAATTTTTTTCTAATATGACACGGGAAGATGTTGACAAAATTCTTTTGGAACAGTTGCAAGATGACGACGACTCATTTGAAATAAGGGAAGATCAAATACAATCTAAACATAGAAGTGAAGATGATTTAATTAACTTACCAACGCCGGTGTAAACGATTAATGATAGATTGAAAATTGATAAAAAACTTGAAGCTTTTATCTGGAACATGATACAAAATCAGAATGCGTTCAAAAGTTTCAAAAGGATTTGCAGATCTGTATGCTAAAATAAATAAGACTTTATAAAGATTTTTTGGGACAAAAATGTAGAAACAAATACGTATTCAAGAATATATTGTGCAAAATAAGAGACCGTTAGTACATCAGTCAACACAAGATAACACAAACTCTGACAGATCTTCTAGCGATATTGGTAACAAATGAAGCAAGTGTCAAAGAATGATTTCTAGTTCATAAGACTATAATTAATCGAAACAGATTTTTTTTGTTATAAATAAAAATGTGTATACCTGAATAAGATCATTTTAAATTTCAAACTTTTTTCTTCTTGCTTTTTTCATATTTTTTTATTTTTGCGGTTCAATATTAAAAATGGAAAGTACTCGCTGCATTGGGGAATGTTTGAGGCGAATATTCGCAAACATCGGAACAACATCGACATTTGAATGTATTATATCTTTTTTACTTGACGAATTTCAGGAACCGAGAATCGTGTAAAAAAAGGAGTGTTAATAATTTTAGTTTTGTCAAAATTTATTTGGATCCTAAAAAAACAACTTCCATCGGTTTTATTATAATTGAAATGTCCAATTTGTTTTATTTTTTGTTTAATTTTCTATTATAAATTTAATTTAGAATTGAATTTATTTCATTGTTAAAAATTTTCTGTCACAAACAAAAAATTGTTTAACCCTAAAAAATGTGTTTTCCGTTTGATTAATTTTTTAATCAAGTAAATTTTTGTTTTGTTTGTTTTGAAATTATGGGAAATAATAAAACTCTTCGAAAAAAACATTTGTGTTTTTATAGCAGTATTTTGTTATTAAATAAAGGTTGATTTATAAAAATTATTTTATATGATAAAGAATAAACAAGAACTCTCATATTTATAAACTTCCTACATAAATAATCAAAGAAATTCTTTTAGGATGAAATTTTTGAAAGAAATGGGTCAAAAACGGAAGTTAATTAAATAGGGCTGATGTGGATTTTGAAATCTGTGAACATCAAGTTTACGAATCGAATTCCATGATGTTAACATAAGGAGTTGTTTCTTTCATCTCATTCAAAATCTCAATAATGTATGTCCAAAGTTCAGCTTCTCAACTATTATAATATTGATGCAAATTTTCCATTAAAAGTTTGTATGATAACCTCGATTGCTTTGTTTCAGAAGTAGATATTGGATTTGCAGTTACCGTTTTTGATGATTATTTGATGATGAGTCAGTAATCAGTGTGTTTGCAAAGACAAATGTTGGTAGACTTCGAGAAAATGGCACTACAGCTTTCTCCCTTTTTCATTTGAAGGTTGGTCACTTTAATTGGGTCAGATAGAACCAATAATTTTTCTGAAGCTTACTAAAGAAAATTACAACAAGAATTTTGGGTCAGTCATCCACTTATATGGAAATTTATTAGTCACTTACAAAAGATGCAAAAGACGTTTCACGCAGATTACGAACGAGAAATTTGTGTTAGAACTTTTACGTGGCTTATCTCATAATTATTATTAAGAACATTAATTGAGTTTCCTTTACATTTATTATTATCACAATTTGAATTGTCAATACAACAATTCTCCGTAAAACTTGCGTAGCTTGTCATCGTTCTTGATTGATAATCTTTAATAATATTCTTTACCGTCTTATTATTCAAACAAATTTAAAATACAATTTAATCATTACAAAAATAATTTATACTTTAAATTATAATTTAATTATTACAAAATTATTTACAATTGAAATTTAAAATAATTTTTTATTTATTTTAAGAAATTATTATTAAAATATTATTTATGAAATATTAGTTTAACTTTAAAGTGATTATTTAACTTTTAATAATTGATTAAACAACTCAACGTTTTAAAATATTTAAGATATCAATCTTCCATCTGGGTGGAAGAAACACAATCATAAAAAAACATACCAAACAACACACAATAAACACCATTCAAAAATATTCCTCACAATTATCATATGAACTTTATATTTTTTGAGTTTAAAATTTGACATAGAAATATTGTTTCCTTTTTATCAAAAATATTTAAATTTTATACATCCTGGCACTAAGATTTCTCTGTACCAAGTCGTTCGAAGCGGAGTTGTTTTGTACCTGTGGCAAAATGTAACCTTTTATTAAAAATTCAATCATGTATGAATTTACTCCGATTATCGTTAACCTCTTTTCATCCATTAACATTCTAATAAATTTTAATTTTATAAAATTCCTTTAGTTTTTATTTGAAAAAGACACGAATGTCATTTTAAACTTTCTTCTGCATAACAAAATATATTTCAAAGTTTCAAATTCAAAAAGTAAGAATCCAGTATGTTAAAAACACATTTGAAGAATCAGGTTTATATCATTTTATCAAATTTTAGTATATTCTGTATCCAAAATATATATTATTAATTTTAAAGTTATTTTTTTGATTGTTGTTTAAAGTTCATACTAACGTGTTAGTAAGATAAACATAACTTATGTGAAAGTCGTTCTAATCTTACTCCATTCCTTGTTGATAAACTGGTATTTTTTAAATCTGTCCGTGGTTATTTGACATTTGTCTAACAATAAATTTAGTTTGGCCTATACACAATTGAGAGAGAATTAGCGAATGCAACATTCATTGAATATGACAGATATGTAAAAACGATGTGCTTATTGCGACTATACCATAAAATGTTAGCGATTAAACATTTATGTAAGGCCTTTGTTTTTTAAGATGTTAAGTCCTTTTTCGTCAGTAAACTTAATGATTAAAGCTGATTGACAGACTAATTATTTGGGGGATTGAACCACGAGCATTATTTCGATGTGACGTCACATTTCTCTAATATCTCCGCTCCGCTCGTCACACTTTGTCACAAAATTTTGACCCCTCTCCCCACTCCTGTGAGACATCATTTATGGACAGCCCCTAATCTTATTTTTATCTGAGTTAATTATTATATAATTATTAGTTCTAAATAATATATATATTTATCTATATATAATTATCTCTACAAGAGATAATGATTATTTAATACTAACAATTTAAAATAAACTAAATGGATTATTTAGTAGCTTGGTTATAAAAATCATAAACCACTCATTTCATCTCTTTTTACGCCTATACCAAACTTGTGATTTATCTCAAACAAGCTCACCAAAAATAATAATCACAAAAATATCTTAACGCTCATTTTATAAGGTCATATATCAATTTGAACTCATTTAAATAAATTAAATGTAACTGTAATTGTGAAGATATTAATTTATATACCTCCACCAAAATTCCAAACGAAAAATAATGACTATTTGATAATAATAATAATAAATGATAATGATAATAATAAAATTCAATTTTTTATCGATTTTAAAATTTTATGTATGTATGTATATATTTACTATAATAATATTGGTCACAACAATAATTATTAAAAATTTTAAAAAATCTCGGAAAAAAATATTGCCGCATAAACAGAATGAAAATATAGTGTGACAAAAATATCGCGGATAAAAATATAATTATTGAAAATTTTACAAAATTCAAAAAAAATTATCTAAAAAATTTTATAACAAAAGACACAATGGTATTATATTTTTTATTATAACACAATTAAGACGCTTAAAGATGGACATAGACATTGAGCAAAGTTAAAAAACATCATGTGTTAGATGCAGTGGAAAAACATCTTTGAAAGCATTAATTGCTGGGCTTTCGAAATCAGTCATTAGGGTTAATGGTTTGAGTAAAGGTTCTAAATCATTTATCGCCCGAAACATTTAAAAATAAGTTGTCTGACGATTATTCGCCAATAATATGAACGCAATAGTATAAAAGTAACAAATTTAATACCATGTATTGTATGTAATTGCGCAAAAAGTAGTGGAGCTGTCTTGAACGTTCCATCTGTAAACCAGTTAGGACAGATTTTATGCAAATTTAAATTCGCCCAAATCATAAAAATTTATATTCGCTTATCCACAGTCAAAACAAAAATTTCTCATCTGATGATGTAAGTTTATATTCTTCTGGAATTACAAGTGTTACCAGAGATATTGGTGCATCACAAGGACGAAACTTTTGCTTTCTTGTACGCTGAATACGCTTTATGTTTTGAATTTTAGGAACAGATTAAAATGACGAAACGGAAGTTACACATGATAATATGATATTTTGCAGTGTAATTTGTGATAATAACGCTCTTGATTTAATTTCGTTAGCAAATTTCCTTGCATTAATATTAACGATGTTAGGCGCGTGTTTTTGATTCATAGATTCGCACAATATGACGTTCTCTGTTGAATGACATCTTCCTCTGTATTAAGAACATTAATTGAATTTTCATTACAATTATTTGCATCACAATATGAATTGTTATTAGAACAATTTTCCGTAAAACTTTCGTAGTTCGACATCGTTCTTGATTGATATATTTTTTAATAATATTCTTTAACGTCTTATTATTCGTACAAATTTAAATTACAATTTAATTATTACAAAAATAATTTATGCTTTAAATTAAAATAAATTTTATTTATTTTACGAAAATTATTATGAAAATATTATTTATGAAATATTAATTTAATTTTAAAATTGGTTGTTTAAATTTTAATAATTGATTAAACAACTCGACGTTTTAAAATATTTAAAATATCAATCTTCCATCTGGGTGGGAGAAACACAATCCTAAAACAACATACCAAACAGCACACAATAAACACCATTCAAAAATATTCCTTACACTCTGCATTTTCCAGCTTTGTATTCAACGCACCTCCAAATTATCTTTTCTTCGTTTTTTCTTTTGAATAAATAAATCCATTATTATTAGCTGAATTTTTCCTCTATGACTTTTAATAAATGCCATTATCATACCTTTTTAAATTTTTAAACAGTTGTGATTGTAAGAGAGTGTTGTTGTTAATTTTTTAATTTTCAGAAATTAGAATTTTGGTTTTTAAAAATTTCGAATTATAATCGAAATTAAGAAAAATAATGGAAAATAGAATTTAAAAAAAAGAAAATAAAAAAATGAAAATTTGTTTAAATAACAAATTTAACCTGTTGTAGTTAATAAATTTTGCAAGTCTTAATTGCTTTTTGATTTAGAATGGATGATAATTCCCAACCTAATATGGTCGCAGCGCTTGCGGATTCAATCAAGAACCGACTGATTCCCGACATGTTCCAGATCGGAGAAGACATAGAGAAATTTATTTCTCGCTGCAGAAGATATTTTGAAGCAGCGGAAATTAATCAAAAGAAATGGCAAACATATATTTACTGCATGATACATGAAGATCTCTTGGAAGCATATGAGAACACAGCTGGTAAAGCTGATAATTTTGAGGATCGGCTAAGACTAGCGTTTGAGAAGTCGAGAGCATAAACAAAACTAATTTAAAATGTTTTAAAAATTAATTTTTATGTAAATAAAAACGTTTTAAGATAGATTTTTAAAGATATTGTATTTTTGTTCTTGTCACTCTCTCTCTTTCCACTTTCTTAATTGTCTATCACTGAAGATTCTGTTATTATTTAATATTTTTATAAAATTAAATTTTTACTTTCATATTTATTTTTTGTGTTATTAGTTTTTATTTTTTATTCTTAATTTTGTTAATTAAAAAGTAAACTAAACCTAAATAAATCAGTTATATAATTAGTAAACATTACATAAATAAACTCCATTAAGTTTATAATAATGGAAAGATTCTTGAATTACCTCAGGACATTTTTCTCATTACTACTTCAATTATTGAAAATTATTAATTAAAATATTTTAATATTACTATTTAAATAAATAAAAATATACGAAACTTTAAAAACTATAAATAATCCGTGATCGAAAATATGTTTAAGTTTCCTTTTTCTCAAATAAAAATTATTTGAAATATTCATGAAATATCAAATTATAAATATTTTATTTATTTATATTGGTTATATAATTTTTTTTATTTTATTATTATTTATTTATTATGACTATTATTTGATTTTATTATTTATTATTTTTTAGCTAAAACATTGCTTTTATATAAAATTAAAAAAAACTTTTTTGTTTTATTAAGTTGCGAGTGGCCAATGGATTCAATATCTAGACAACCCATTTACTACAGAGTTTTGTTTCAATGCATTGCTGATAACAATTAAAACAACGCAATTTTTCCGCTTTAATTCTTGTAAAGAGGTGGATATTATGTCAAACGATTTTTTTATGCATGAAAGAATCCATTTAATTATATTAATTAAGCGAGTTTGTTTATCCAAACTTATTATTTTTGTTTTAATTTTCGTTCACATATAAACAAAAAAAACATTTCTCAACTTAATATATAATATTTTTTAGAAATTTATTTTAAAGTATATTAGTATAATAAAAAGAGAATTTTCTTTTCTTTTGATAATAACATATAAAACAATGCAAATTTATTTATCATTTATCCTTCTTTTATCTTAATAATTATATCTGAAAAAAGGATAAACGAAAGCAAATATTGATTCTATAAATGCATCATAAATAAAATTTGTTTTAATTAAGAGAAAATATATTTTTTTATTTTATCAAAAATTATGTCGTAATCAGAATGATAAAATTATATAAAATAAATAAATTTTAGGAATGATGGTTGGGGCGTTATGCGCCATAACTGGAGTGCTCACTATTTCCCTGCCTGTTCCTGTCATAGTCAGTAATTTTTCCATGTTTTACTCTCACACTCAAGCCCGAAGTAAACTTCCAAAGAAGCGGAGACGAGTTCTTCCAGTTGAAGCTGTTCGACCCAAAATGCAATATAATGCTTTGCTACAAAGTGAATTAACTGCAAATCCATCAGCAATTCTCAATTTAAGACGACACCGAGCAGCTCTTATTCCAGACATCGGTAAAAAGCTTTATTTTTTAAAATACTAATCAAACATTGTATTTTTATAATTTGAATCTTAACTGGAAATAATCTAAATAATTAAATAATTCTTTTTTCTCTGATATAAAATTGTTCTACCGTCTTGAATGAGAAACCATATTTTTATGTCATAAACATTACCAAAACTTGAACCCTTGTTTTAACTACATACCTAATTTTAAATTATCGAACATAATTTTTTATAATTTTTTATAATTTGTATTAAATAATCATTAAAATAATTTCATTTATTACTAAAACTGTTTGTTGATCGTTACATGCTTTAAATCATTATCCCAAAAACAACATTCGACTGAATGTTTCTTGTAACCAATTAACCTTACAAAAAGAGAAAAATATCAAATTATCTCAATTTCAACACCATTATGGTCGCATTATAAATCATAAAACTTTCGCCAGGTCCCGGAACTGTTTTTTGTTCACAAATGTTCAAGAAAAACTTATCATATATTCATGCTTTGCCGACTTCCAAGAACTGTCGCGACTATAGCACGTAAATGTGTTACGTATTTACGTTACGAGGTTACGTATTTGCGTCAATGGAAACAAATGTGTTAATACACATTTATTAAACTGTATATTAAAATCGAATAAATTTGATGTTATTTAATTTATTTGTAGGTTAATTGATTAAAAGAATTTCTAAAAAATAAAGAAAATATGTAGAATATGTAATGATGTTTTGAAGATCTTGCATTTTCTGATTTAATTTCTATGAAGAATGTTCAGAGTGAAGGTAAACTTATGGTTTCCCATTATATATTTTAGTTTATTTTTAAATGAAACTGCGTTTGTATTGCAATCTGTCGAAAAATATCGAACCAGGACATCCTCTTATTGATGACGTTGACTTTCGTGAATTAAAAAGTTTGTAACATCAAAACTTCAAGTTTGTTTTAACAATAATTTGTATAATCAAATCGATGGAGTTCCCATAAGTTTTCAATTATCACGTTGTTTGATGGAAGTTGTAAAAACACTGATTTGCAGATTCACAAAATACACTATTTTTACTATAAAAAAATAATATCTCAACAAAGTTTAAACTAGCTTAATCCAAAATATATAACAGTGATTGATTAAACTATCTTCAAAGAACGATAAAAATAATAGTCAATAAATAAAGGAAAAATAACATCATTGCGATACCAACTTTATTTCGAATTGCATTAAATCAAAACATCAACTGTTCACTTTGGTAATTAATTATTCTGGCTATTGATTTTTTTTAAATTCGAAATTAATCATTGTTGTAAATTATTTAATTCGCTTTCTAATTTTGCATTTTTATTTAACAAACTAGTAAATAACCCGTCATGTTTGACGGATATAATTATATAGTTATATAATTATGTAATTACAATTGTAAGTAGATAATTATATTAATAATAATTCATATGGAAAATTATCATGAATAATTCTGCTAATAATAATTTTCCATATGAATTATTATTAATATAAATATCTACTTACAATTGTAAGTAGATAATATGAGCGTTAATGAAGCAGTGAGTGACATGGGCTTTTATTATATATTTTGAAACTTCATATTCAACTGTTTACGATAAGATATAACTTTGACCTTTTCTTCGAGCCATTTCGATCATTGATCATCGGATTGTTGATGCAGCAGCGACGGATCTAAACTTCGCTGTACATCTTCAAAGAATAAAATTTTCTTGTAAATATTATTTATAATTTCGATAATTGAATTTTTGTGAATATAATCCTTGATAAAATTTGGTAACAAATGTAAACATAGAAAAAAAGCTAAACTGGATTTCGTTTTGAGATGTAGTCAAAGAATCCATTTCAGAAAATTGAATTAAACTAGAAATCTCATTTAAAATTAAGAGTTCACAGTGTGAAGGAGGTTCTGGAAAAAGTAAATTATCATCAAAAATAACATTCTTTGATCTCTGTATCTTTTGAATTAAACGTTTCAAGTTCGATAGGATTCTGTTTTTTTGTGGTATTGGACAAACATTATGAGGTCCAAGATTAATCTCCGTAAGTCGACAAAAAGACAGCTGCTCCAACGATCACCATCAACAATCTGCTATGCAACTTTGCATAAAAATACACTCACTCCTCACTATTAACAATATATAAAACAAAAAATTACAAACACGCAACAGACAACGAAGAAAGAACTTTGTACATCCAAAAGAGATAAAGGGAAAGAAATACACAAAAGTGAAAATATCAAACACCATCCGTTTACAAAAGTGAGGTATCACAGAAATTAACGTTTCTAAAAAGGCTTTTGATACATGGATCATTAAAACGTTTATACCAAAGTTTTCGAAGTTCAACTAAGACAGTCAAGTTTAGGTGGAATTTATTTAAAGTAGGATTAAATGATGCATCTCTATTAATTCTTCGACTTGAAATACATTCCACAAAGATATTTTTTTAAATGGACAAAAAATTAAAAGTCCGATAGTGCTGAATTTGGGCCATAATCTGAAACCGTACCTTCATCATACCCAGCCTTATCAATCCATACTTTATTTGATGGACTACTCAAACAAGGGCTTTGGTGTGCAGTAACTATTATGGTAATTGAGAAACTTTTTTTCATTAATGCTGATATATTTCAAGTCAGAGATTGAACAGAGAAGCATCATTTACTCCTGCTTTATTAACTTCCATCTAAACATTACTGCGTTCGTTGAACTTCGAAAACTTTGGCAAAAACGTTTTCATCATCCATGTATCAAAACCTTTTTTAAAAAAGTTAATTTCCATCAAAACTACTGTGGACTTGAGCTGCTAGTTCTTTAATTGTAATTTTTTGTTCATGTTGTACAATTGTTTCTATTTCACTTTCTTTTGAATTGTCTGTGTCTTCAGGTCTAATGCACCCACAGGTTCATCTAAGACTTTATCAAGTCCACACGAAAATTTTGCGACCCATTTATAAATAAAACTCTAAAGAATTATCATATTCATTTCATTAATAATTTCTATTCAAAAATCGTCGTTTAACTCATCTTAAATGCATCAATTGATTTGATCATGCTGTCCCTCAAAACATGACCCCCCAGTCAAGTCGTGTCTCAGCACAGACCATACACTAAGTTTTTCAAGCGGTTTGTTATTGCGGCAAAAATATTTTTACGCGTTCTTTTATCTTTAACGGGATTTTTGAAAAAAAATTTATAATAAAAATAGCAACTTGTTTTAATTCAAATAATAATAATAATAGAATTGAAAATAAAAAATAAATTCCAATGAAAAAAATTTAACTCGGAAAGTCATTTTTTTAATTATACAACATTTATCCAGTGTTAAAAAAATCTAATAAAAATGTAATGTAAGTTTTTTAATCTTTTTTGAAACGTATAGTTATTTTAGTGTTAATTATTTGTAGTTAATATGGAAAATAATTTAAAGAAAGCCAAAACATGAAAAGGAATTTCTTTGTTGACAATAATAAATGTTTTGGATTCACTACCACAGGGAGGAGGTCAAACTAATATCGACATGAAATTTCGATTAAGTGAATCATATGTGCTCACAATATTACAAAATGAAGATGAAATAAGAAAATCTGTAGTATGTGGAAAAAGATAAATACACAAATTACATCATATTCCCGAAATAGTCATTTTGAACAATTGAAAATTTGTTGACAAAACAAAAAGCTCTGAATATTTATTATCGATTGTTACAACAGCAACCTTCTTCAAACCAACATGAAAATCTTGAATTTTCAGCCAGTGGAAGAAGATTCAGCAAGTTTTCAGTCATATATTATTTTCATAATATAAAAACTAAGAGTGATATTGATTCACTTGATGAAAAAGGCCATTCCTATCATCAAGTCCATCCACACCATGTACTCAACTAGCACCCTATACGGGTCCACAAATTAATTAAAAAAAATCCATTTAACAAATAAATCATTGGATTAAAATAAATTTATTTCATTTTCTCTAAAAATTATGCAAAAATACAATTCTATTCTCGCAAACTAACCATTTTCAGCTTTCTATATATTTACTATATCGTTACGTACGGAACGATAGTCTAAACATATCGCTTTCTCAATCGGTAATCGATAGCTGGCAATAGTTGGTTTTCGAAAATGAAAATGATCGCGTTTAGTGAATTTTCGATTACTTTTTACAAAAAATAAAATAATTCCTTTTAATCTAATAATTTATTGGTTAAATGTATTTTAATAATTTTATGGTTCCAATAAGGGTGCTGGTTGATTTCATGGTGTAGGGTAACCAGTTGGTGGGATGGTTGTCACGAAATGCGTCGTTTTATTACCCCGATTTACTTAACTTGCTTTGGGTTCTGTCTGTCTTTCTGTTTGTTTGTGATGTTTCACTTTTCACACGCTTTTTTAGACCACTTCCACTCATCCGATCGTTCTGAAATTTTTTATGTAGGCTTCTTCTGCCTGACATTTTGAGATTTTAACATCTCTGCATCTCAAAAATGCTCTAATAAATTCAAATTAATTAATTTTAATTTTATATGGACTAAATTAAAATATAAAATTTATAAATTATAAAATTAAATCTTGGTATACTAGTTATAATAATAAGTAGTATAATAATACTACTAAAAAATAAGAAAATAATAATAAATAAAAAAGTTTTAAAAACCACGTTTTCATATGGACTAAAAAGAGGAAAATATTTTTTTTCTAGA
>MQRK01204400.1:40953-57327 GCA_001938485.1 Girardia tigrina
ATTCCTCAAATTATATTAAAATATTTTAATTCTTAGTTTTGTTTTTGTCTTCTGTTTTTTTAAGTTTTCTTCTTTTTTTTGTCTTTTTCTTTTTTTTCTTTTTGAATAAATAATTAAAAATTTTGAATATTGATTTTTAGACGTTTTTTTTCTTGTTATTATTTTTTTTTTTAATTAAAAAAAAGTATTAAAGGAAAAAAAATTAAAATTAATAAAAAAAAACCCTTAAATTGAGCATTGCGTAACAGTCTACCGCTATATAAAAGGGACTTAAATCTGAAATTTCAATTAGTAAACTGAAGATGCCAATATGGCGAAACTAGTCTTGCAAAATAAAAATAAATGTTTGGAAAAATGGCTATTTTTTGTTTTATATATATATATATATATTATTAAATAAATAATATTTTTGTAGTCTTTTAAATGATCGTATAGAATACTTGTGTGATTTAATATTTTCCACTCATATTTTCAAGATAACAAAGCATGTAAACAGAAAACATTTATTCTTGGAACTACAGGCCTTTTTTCTATGGTATTCAACCATCTTTTAACCAGTTGCTCGATTCAAGGGGTAAATAACTCTATCGTTTTAAAAGCAAAGATATTGTGGCTACCTTTTTCAACCTCTACTACTGAATCGAACTACTGCCCTTTGGGAAAATGCGCCATTGACAAAAAGAGGTGCTAGTAGTTGGAGACAAGGTTGGGGCTGTAGGCAGGGCATGGTAAAACTTCGATCCCCTGCAGCTCTTACACTTTACAACTAATCAAATGTACAGTGTGTGCTGAAGCGTTGTCTTGTTGTAAAATAACTCAATTTCGATTGATCAATGCCGAGTAACGCTCACAGAGAATGGCGTACACTCTGACCAGATGCTCAGTGTAAAGGTTGGCATTCACAGTACGCCCCTCCGGAACCAGCTCGAAGTGGATCACCCCTTCGAAATTCCACCATACACAGAGCATAACTTTGCAATCGAAGTTTCCTTGTTTAACCACGGGTTGACTGGATATACCAGGGTAGAGCCACTGATTCTCTTTGTTGTGATTACAAAAAAGTATACACCTTTTATCCCTTGTATCATTCCTTCTGAAGAAGCGTATGTAATGTGGGTGAGCAAGCAATTCCTTGCAGAGATAAAGTTGTTGCTGTGCTTGAATGACTGTAAATTCGTGAGGAATTTGTCTACGATGTGTTTCTCCAATGTACAAGGATTCACACTTGTGACATTTAAACTGATAAACTAAATTAGCTTGTACACTCAAAGGAGTTTGTGATTTATTGCTAAAATATCTTGATAATTTATTTGTAACAAATATTATTCTAAAATTAAAACATGTAGGTATTCTTTTAATTAAAAATTTTAAAAAATTTTTGATCCATCGGAGTAAGATAATTTCAACATTTTAATTAAAAGAAAACCTATAAGTTTTAATTTTACAGTAATATTTACTACAAATAAATTATCGAGATATTTAGTAATAAATCACAAACTCCTTTGAGTATACAAGCTAATTTATTTAATCAGTTTATATGTCACAAGTGTGAATCCTTGTACATTGGAATAAAACATCATCACTTCCGTACAAGATTAGCAGAACACACTCAAATGAGTAGAAGCAGCTCCATTCTCGATCATAGTTGTCGTGATCGTGAAAAAATAAATTAAGAAAAAGAAATGAAAGTGTTAAATAAAAATTTTGACACAAATTTCGAGCGGATGATCACTGCGGTATTATTTACTAAGCAATTAAAACCATGCTTAAATATACAAAGTGATTTATCTAAACATGTTAAAGTTTTTTAACAGTCAGAAAACGATTTAAATGATTTGTAATTTGTTTAAATATTCATTTTCACTGACGATGGCTGTACAGGCGAAACTAGTTTTCAATAAAATTATTGAAAAATGGCGTTTTTGTTTTCTTATATATATATATATATATAAATTAATATAAATTAATTTTAAAAAATAATAAATCACTTCAATAATTGCTTTTTACAGGATTAAAATTATTATATATAGTTGTACCTTTGTAACACATAATCAAATTATATTAATTGAAATTTCATTACTTAAATGTTGATGTAATTTTAATATTAGTTTTAATTCAAAACATTTAATTCTATTTATTAATAAAAATCAAAAAAGTATTTGAACTTTTTCTTGAAATATTTCAAAAATATTTTCATAAGGAAATTTAGTTTTCAAAAATATTTCATGAAAGATTTATGTGGATTAAAAATATTATTTTGGTTTTGAGAATATTAATAAATTAAATTATTAAAATATTAAATAAATATTATTTATATAATTAAGGTTCACAAGCTAAATCAAAAATCTTTGAAATACATGAAAAAAATATTATTTAGATTGAAGATGGTGTATAACATATCAGCAAAATAATTTTTTGCAAAATCTGCCTAATGCAGCTAAACATTTATTGAGGTAGGTCCGAATGAAGGTGCGGGCATCCGCAAGTATCTTCTGATCGCAGTTACCATTGATGAGTGTTTTCTTCCTGACTTAGTGCTAGTTTTATCTAATTAATTGCGATGGCCTTCCAGAAGACTCTTTAACAGCAATGTGTTTTCCAACTGTCTCCTCAGTTTGACAAGATTTCGTCAAATTCGGCCTTACTATATGAGACAAACTTATTGTCTCTTATCCTTTTAGTGTTTCTTAACTGACGACTTAACAGTTTATGACTTCATAAATACATGAATTTTATGTAATTAAATAAATATTACTTTCAGTATTCTTGATTTATCAAGAGAATCTGAAACATATTAAAACCAATTTTATTTAGATATCCATTAAATATTAAAGAAAAACTTCTTAATTGTAATTCAAAAATGTTTATCTTTAATGTCTAACTTGAAATAAAGAAAGTTTCCAACAAAAGTCAAAAAACGATAAATGGCACTACTCGACTCTCAAATTTCTACAAAGAAGTCTTTACCTCTACTGTATCCAAAATTCGATGCTGAACATGAATATGACAGTCAAATTCTTTTTATATACCTCCAGATGTTTTTTGAATTGAAAAAATTGATAATTATGTATTTATTACATTTTTAATGTTAACACGAGAAAAAATTTAACAAATATAGAAAATGAAAAATAAAATAAAAAATCAAATTAACAATCAAATGTTGTTTATTATATTTACATTTAATTTATTCTATTGATTATCGAGCGTTGCTTCAAATTGTGTCATTACTGCTATTTGTAATATAATCTTCTCGTAAGTTATTTTAAATTATTATTACTTCCTTACTAAATAAGCAATTACAATATTTTTAGACTATGTTGAATAGACGTTAATGTATCATAACAAAATTTGATATATTTTTGAAAACTTTATATTTAAAGGTTCATCCAGTTCCATAACTTTCAGAAACTGCAGCTTTTTTTAACTACTTTAAAAGGAAAATGGAAGACCAGACAAGTCATTTGTGCCAGAAATGTCTAACCTTTCTATGATCTTCTGAAAAACTGAAACAAATGTCTTTTTCATCTCTTATTGCTTTGCAATAGCAGAAAAATCGTGTAACCGAAAGTTACTTCTGTTTGAAGAATATGTGCTGTCATAAAAGGAAGACAGCTTATCTTATTCCTTACCCTGACTTATCATCCGTCGTCCTACCAAGATAAAGGAGAAGAGAAGATAGAGGAGATAAGTTAGAAGAGTCTTCTGTGTCACCGAATGGTTTAAGGATTCCTTGTGATAACGAGGAGGAAGTATCAGAAACAGTTGATGACTTGCATTTCGACTAGAGACTGGATGATGTAGAACACACATTTAAAACAATCGACCAAGATGAACTTGATAGTTTTGTCAGGCAATTTGGGTTATCTAAAGACGATTCCTATCTTGCTGCAACTATGCTAAAGCAATATGGAGTTTAACCAGCTGAAACGAACAAGACGACTTACAAAGAAAGGGACAAGACATTCGTGGAATTCTTTGAATCAAGTGATGACAATAAAATGGTCTCTTATTAAAATATTTACTATTAAAAGTCTACTGTCATTAAAAAGTGTCTAGAAAACTTTCTTGGTATGTTTACATACTTCAATAGCTTGAAAAACATACGTAAAAAAGATTAAATTGCATTTGCTATTTATTTTTATTTTTTCTCAGGTAAACATCGAACTATTTATTATCGAGTTATAGCATCCAAAATGCTGGGGCGTTTAAACAGATGAAGGCGAATATGTTTCCAAAAATTCACTACTAAAAATTCACATTGACTTTTCTCTTATGAGATAGAATAAATCACAGAAGAGAATGAGGAACGATTTCATCAGACCCTTTCAAAACTGGAACAGTAATATCAAGAAAGAGCAAATCCTAGTATGATGGCTGAGTATTGCTGGATAATTTGTAGTCCAAAAAATATGAATCACTTTGTCATAAATTCTGTGTTACTGGTTTTCGACCTTTAGCTGTTGTATATTTTGTAAGAAAGTAAAAAGCATAAAAGAACAAAATAGTCGAACGTAAAGAAGGAAAATGACTGTGATATTCGTGTTCAGCAATAAATTCTGGATAAAGTACATGTAGACACGTTTTTTTTGTCAAAAATAGAAAGTTAAAATTGGTCTGACAGAGTAATTGATTAAATAGATTATTTTGTGAATAAAACTTGGCGGTCTATCATTATTTATAATTTTCAAATACAAACTAATTTATTTTTAAAAAAAAACTTTAATAGATAAATTGTTGTTGTGAGGAATATTTTAAATTTGGTATGTTGAAATTGGTTTGTTGAATTTTGTATGTTGAGTTTAGTATTTGGAAATGTATTTCTCCCACCCAGATGGAAAATTGATATTTTAGATGTTCGCGATGAATAATTTGCATAATTTGAGGATAATTTGCATTTTAAAGTACAGCATAAGATATTTAAAAAACTTTAAAATATTAAATCGTTTCAAATTTTCATATTAAAAATTTAAATAAAGTAAATAGCTTTTAACTTAATTTTAAATTAAATAAATGTTCTTTCTTTACATAAAATATTTTTTTAAATAAAATTAATATATAGATAAAATTATTACTAAAATTACAAAATTTGAACTTTAAAAATAAAATCTGAAAATAATGAAAAATTTGTTCGAATTGTTTATTAAAAAACATTAACTAAAATTAATCAATTTAGAACGATGTCGAATTACGAAAGCTTTGCTGAGAGTTGTCCAAAAGACAATTCTGATTGTATTGAAAATAAAAGTTCGAAAAGCCATGTTGGTGTTCTTAATAGTTGTACTAATTTTTCATGCAAAAAGTACGGGAACATTTAATCATGAGACAATTGGTTGTCAGGATACTTGATTCAAGAAAACCTTCATCCTGGAGATATTTAACACCGAGATACTTAATCTAGATACATATAATTGATGAAAACGTGTCTATTGACTTTATTAAATTAAAAAAAAGCATTTGATTATTATTACGTATGATTATTTCTACTTTTTCAATTATATACTTGAGGATGTGGTGAGGCACAAAAATCATGAAAGTCCACAGCAAGGTGAGATCGACAGAGAAGGCTAAGATGATCATTTCAGAGCCAAATACGCAGAATAACCTTTGACTTAAATAGTTAAAGCTTGATCAGCTGTAAGAAATATAAAGAAGAAAAGCTGTTTAGGGAACTTAAGCCGAAACTTTGCTCGAAACTTCTCCAAAATACAAAAAAAATCAGAAGAGATATTGTACTTTGAATGAACGGATGACAGGAGCTGATTTCACGAAAATTGTATTGAGGTTCTAAGCTTTTTACATATTATGGCTCATCTATGAACGTCTGAAAGTTAAGGTTTTATCTCTAAAATTATTATTTTTATTGTATGTGTTATATTTTTGTGTTCTGAGTTATAAACATTGTATACATAGGTATGTAAATAATATATTATAGATAAATAATTTATAGAATCGGGATTAAGTTTCTATCGAGATTAAATATCGCATGATCAAGTGCCGTAATTCTATAAATTTATTATTGTATTCTTGGAATGATTTTCCCAACAAGATGGTTAAACATTTACTAGAGGGGTCATTGCTCTAAATATGCCGCTGTGGCAACCTATTGGTACGCGTCATGGGTTTAGTGTCTTTTTATCTTGGATTTTCAGTTGATTAGAGGGGAGTTTATACTCCCAATGAATTATGTTAAAAAAAACATTATTATTTATTCATTTCACTTTGAAAAAATAAAACATTTTAATTAAATTTATTTGTATTATTTATAATAAAAGAATTATTCTTATGATTTTCCTCTATTATGTTTGAATGATCGATAAATATTTATTTTTCATTGAAATTGGAAGTTTAATAAATTGTAAATTGTTTTGTTTACCAATTTGTCGGAACCGATTCCGTCACCTATCCGCAGGAAAATCCTGTATGCTGTTTTTATTATTATTTACTTAATTTATATATTACTTTATATTATGATAATTAGTAAAAAATACCTCGACTTTAGCTTTTAAAATAATTAGCTTTTTACTTTTATGATAATTTTATAAAAGGAACGTTAATATTATTTTATTAATCATTTAAAATCAAATTAAAGATGCATTATGAAATTACAGGAGAAGATTTAATCTGAAGTTTTATTATATCATTCAATATAAAAATAAACCATTTACTGTAATATATTATTTGAAATGTTGTACTATTGTGAGCAATATTAAAACATTTCTGTTTAATTTTCTATTCTGAAGTCTCTTCTTTCACCGAGGTAGAAAATTAGAGTTTTGGATGTTCGCGATGAGTAATTGTTCGAGCAGGATTTATAATTTAAATTGAAACATAAGATATTAAAAATATAAAATTATTAAAATTAATTCGATACATATTAAACTAATGGTAGATTTAATCCTCAGTTCTGAATTATAATCAACTGCCATTGCTGATACAGTTTAACGACCATTGCGTCACTCATGCCATACGTTAGAATAGTTTGATAGATTTAACGACCAGAAGGACTTGAGAGAGGTAATTGATCAAGGCAAAAATTATAAGTTTTATTGGGGTATTATCGAATGAGGGGCGCGACCGGAAATTCTTATTGGGAGTACAAAAAATAATTTTTAGCACATTAAAGATTTCAAAAAATATGCATTTAAACGCTGAATTTAAATAATGTTATTTTTGCATACGAGTATAGGAATTTGAATTTGAGTCGAATTTTCAAATTAAATTATTTTTATTTTTTATGAACTTTAAATATAATTTAAAAACTTTGGGGGTGCAAATGCAAAAAAGAATATTTAAATAATATTAATAATAGTACTAATAAAACAATTATGCAAAAATCATATAAAATTTACATCAAATTAGACATGATTATAAAAATTTAATAAAAAACGTATTTCATCAAGAAACTTTTCTTTAAATGAATTCAACAGTTTAGTTTTAAGACCTTTTAAGAATGAATAACATTATTAATTTAATTGATTATCATTAATTAATAAGTTAATTTAATCACTTTCAAAATTCTTTTATAAAAATTTTCAGTCATTTTATAATTTTCATATTTGAATAAATTTTTTAAAAACAGTTTTTCATTTTTATATAAATATTGTAAATAATATTGCGTCAACTACCGCTGACGTTTTAATCTTATTAATATCCAATATTTTAAACGATTTTCCTAAAAATAATAATAATAATTAATCTCTATTAATTAGAATAATTATTATAAGAATAAAAATTGTAATTATCGGTGAAATATCAACTAAATTCTTGTCTAAATATTATAAAGAAATATATACAAGGAATAATTTTAAAATTTTAATTTTATAATATATTAAAAATAAAAATATTTAATCAAAATATATATTTACATGCAATATATTTCAACGGATCACCCGTCATTTGCAGGTCATCGGCAATAATTTAATTTGCCTGTATATTAATAGAAAAGTAATGATTGTGCAATAAAAATGATAATAAAAACTAATTAAAAAGTCTTAATTAGCTAGTTGAGACTACCGACTGAACATATAAGGCAGGCCAACATAATTAAAAATGCTTCACAAGACACTCTTTCCCAGAAAATTTCGAAATGCAAATACAATTTATATTTTTCCTCTGTTCTTTAATATCTCTTCAACCATGTTCTTGAATACGTAAACACAGTTGACGGACAGTCTCTCCAATATATGTGGCGTCGCACCCATTACATTTATATTCATAAACAATATCAGAATAAAGTTTGAATGGTTAAATAATCAGTTTTATTAATCAGTGACCTGCAGATGACGATCGATCCGTCGAAATATAGAGTTTCTTAATATATTTTAGATGGATGAATTTTGTTTTTAATAAAACATTTTAATACAAATTGATTAAATAATTTTGACAATATATGTTATTATATTTTTTAGGGTATATATTCAATTTGATTTAATAAATAACTGGAACACAAGACTAAAATTGCAATGAAAATTGTAGATGCCAATTCGATAATAGTGATAGGAAAGGCCCGACGATAGAAACGATTAGGAAGGACAGCAATTTATATATATTTATATTTGTAAGTAGCGTTTATGCCACTTTCATTATTATCACATTCTGAAGTCATAATTTAACACCACAAAAATTTATTAATATCAACAATTCACATACTTAAACAAATTATGAAATTATCACAATTATGAAAGGACAATTACTGAAGCACTATTGATAAAGTTTTGTAAACCTAGTCTAAATGTGCAAGGTGATTCGTCCAATCATATTAGAGTATTTTGACGTAACACATTGTGACGTAATGGTCATCTTTCGATATAAACAATAACTTTCTAATTAAATACAGAACTGAAGATGCCACAAAAGTGGCGAAATATGTTTTCCAATAAAAATTTAAAATTAAAATAGTGTTTTCTTGTTTATTTTACATTTTTTGCAAAATTTAACAAAATCTTTACCTTAAAATAATTTTGCATTTTTTTACAAAAAAAATTACAAAATTTAAAATGTAAAATACTTTTACATTCTTATGAAACTTTATCATAAAAACTAATTAATTTTAAATTTACAATAAGCTCTTTTATTAAAAAAATTATTTCTAAAAATATTAATCCGTTAATTATTTATTTTAAACTTTATTTAAACTTATTCCACTTATAAAATATATTAATTGTTATTAATGTAAACATATTTTAAATACGTATTTATTTTATCATATTTTTACTCTGCATTTTAATTTTCTTATTTATTTCCTTTAAATTTTCAAAACTAAAAAAACAATAAACTAATTTGGCGAAACTTAAAACTCACCCCTCATAATATTAATGTAATTTATCTTTAGTTTAAAAGATAAATTTGAAGAATTATTTTTATTAATTATTTGAATATTTAGCTGCAACATTTGAAATGTGTTTATTATTAAGAAAAAAATTTCTTCTTAATAAAACTTTTGGAATAATTTTTGTTGACAGAAAACGATAATTTACAACTTTATTTTGTTAATTTATAATTTAAAATTTGTATTTCCCTAAAGAAAAAGATTATTTTTAAATATTAATTGTTAATGTTTTTTTTAATAATTATAATTCTTTGGGGGATTTCGATGGTTCTCATATTTTTATTGTGGAGAATCCACGACATCACTAAACTGAATTTGTTTGGTTACGTCTTTTGCTAAGAAATATCATTATTATCCTGAGTTGTGTGGACATTCTTTTCCTGATCCTCCATCAATATTCCACATTCTTTTGACAAAATTCTGGTATCATTTTGAAATGTGTTTTTGAAATTCGTTAAACGATTAAAAGAGTAAATGAATTTGAAAAACAATGGTAATTCGTTAAAATTAAAAGTTGAAAGACAATTGAAAATGTTTATTAATTTCAACAGATTAACCACCATCTGTCAATATCAAGTTGCGAAATATCTTGATACCATGTTGAAACATTTAATACCAAAAGGTTTTTCATCTCTGGATGGCTTTGAATTTGCAGAATTTATATCGAAATTTGATGTTAAAAATACCAATGAAATCATGACATCTTTTGATGTTGTGAGTTTCTTTACAAATGTTCCATTAAAAAAAACGATAGACTTGTGTTGCAATCTTCGGAGAAGCAATACTAACGATCATAGTATGCTAGATGAAGTTGCAATTCCGTGAACTGTTAAGTTTTGCCAAGTTGGATGTTGTTTTTTTGTTCAACAACGACTGGTACAAACAGGTTGATGGAGTCGCGATGGGTTCACCATTCGCGCTCACTTTGGTTTCAATATTTCTTTCGAGTTTTGAAGATAAAATCGATTTATTTTCTGGTCAGAAACCGCAAGCGTATAAACGCTATTTCGATGATATCTTCTTGATTTTTAATAATGAGAATGATATCTCTCCATTTTAAATTATATGAATTCTTTGCATTCAAATGTAAAGTTCACTATGGAAACCGAGGAGGACAATCAATTATCCTTTCTGGATTTGTTAATTGAGAGAAAGAATGGCTCTTATGAGACTGAGATTTGCACTACAAAAACTGATGCGGGGTTGTATACAACCCCGAATGGTTTCTGTGAATTTAAATATAGAAGAAATATGTTCAAAGGTCTTATTTTTCGTTTATGGGCTCTTTCATCTACATATAGGCGATGTGATGAAAGTCTTAATAAATTAACAAAATTATTATATGAAAATGGATTTTTTAAATCAGTAGTTGATAAGCTAATGAAAGAAACTATTGATAAATTAATTGAAAAAAGTAATAGTAAAAAGCTTACAAATGTTCCCGATCAAGATAAATCTTGTAACAGTAATAAAATTAGTTTTGATCTTGGATATATTTTAACCGTTCCTTATTCAGAAGGTTTTAAAAAATTTTAAAAATTCTATTTTAAAAGCAGTAGATAACACAATAAATATAAAAATAATCTCCGGTACCCATAAAATCGAAGGTATGTTTAGTAATAAATCTTAAACACTGTTGGGATTGTGTTCGGATCTTATTTACCAATATACATGTGATAGATGTAATGCCACATACATTGGAGAGACTTCGCGTCATCTCTGTAAGAGAATCCAGGAACACAGTCGTAAGAAAAGTGCAAGTAATATTACTGGACATAGTAAACATTTCAAAGGGGAAATAAACATCCATAACTTTAAAATTATGTGCACCAAATTTAAGAATTACTGAAAGAGTGACGTGTGAAGCGTTATATATAAGATTTTTGGATCCTAAAATTAACGTTCAAAATGCATTCTCGACAACTTTATTGAGAGTTTTTAAATGATATACTGATTACGTATTGGATGCATAATAATTACCGACAGTATATAAGTAAATTTCTTTTTATTTTAATTAACGATATTAGAGGTTCTTGGTACATCATCGGAATTATTACTCTGAGACATTAAAAATTTTATTATACCACAACAAAAATTTTTAAATCTAATATTTAAACAAACTTATTATTTTTTTGAGAAACAATTTGTTTCATAAATCTTAAACCGATATAAATATAAATACTTATAAATATTCATATTTGATTTTTTTATCAATTTTAAATTACGATAACATTTTAAAATATTTAATCGTTACATTTAATTTTATTACTTTTTTTTAAAATCGTTCCATATAAAAATATACATTTACTTTTTTATATTATATTAAAACTCTCAAAAAAACTTTTATTAGCAATTTAATTGATCTTTTTAATTTTAGTAATTTTATTTTTTTCAAACGTTACATATTTAATTATATAAAAATTTTAATTTGTACATATTTAATATAACCTTCTTTCAAAAATTTTTCTAGAATTTTTAATTCCTAACAAACGATTTTTGTTTACTTTAATTATTACACATTTTTTTTAGTTTTTCAAAAGAAATCCTTTCTTTTTAATTTTTGGATTTTTAATTTTATACACTTTTTTGATTTACATATTTATTTAATTTTTATCGAAAACTTTAAATTAAATAATTTTATAAATAAAATGTATCAGATTAAATTATATGTATCAGATCAGATTTCGAGTGACAAATTTATTTAAATATGTCCTTTTTGCTTTCATTTTTGCATTTTATGACTTGATCAAAATATCAAATTTTTAATTAAACATAGTTTTATTGAAAAAGAAGTTTACTAATAACTGGCCTACAAAATCATGTCAAATTATTAAAAAAAAGGTTTACATGGCCTTTAATCATTAAAAGCGCTCCTCTAAATCTGAGAATACGGAGAATGAATTTCGTCCACAATTTTTATCACCGATGCTTTAAGTTTTTGAGATATTTTGGTAGTAATAATAATATTAATTTTTCGTTACTATAGTTTCATTCGTTTTTAGACTTTGTTTTATAAAAATCTGATACTTTCATAAGGCTATAAAAGGTAAAGATAAAAATAAAAGGCAATGAAGGTTAATAAATTAGTAAACTCGAAGTCTGGCCTCAAAGGATAGTTTGAGTTATATTTTATTCTTCAATTTGTTTAGCCCTGAAATTTTGTCCAGCAATCTATACCAATCTCATCTTAATTTCTTAAAAATATAAGTTTGAAGAATATCTCATTATTCGACATTTATATTAATTAATTGTAATAATTATGTTTTACAGAAATTCAGACAGATAAAAATGTTTTAAAAATATTTTCCTGTTTATTTTTCACATTTTGCAAAACCTAAATTTCCAAGTAAACAAAAACCGGATTCATTATTTAAACTCAACTGCAACAGCTGACTTCCATTAGGCATAAGGAGGCCAGTTTTTATGTTATTCCCAGGTAATTATTACCGGTCTTTCGTATTAGTTATGCCACTTCAAATTGGAAAATTGCTTGTGAAAACATAAATTGTGTCGGCTTTCATCACAAACTATTTTTTAAGATTCCATGTTAACAATTTGTTTTGACACAACTTTGCCAACGGTTTCAAAAATTTTCATATTTTACATCACAAATTTTAGTTTTATTTTTTTGAGATATAATGAAATATTGATGTTGAAACCGAAATTATTAGACGTATTTTTATTATAATTAATGATAAATATAATAATTAATCTAAAATCACCCATTTAAAAATAAATTTGTTGACAATATATTTCGAATGATCAACCGTCATCTTCAGGTCACTATTTAATAATTTAATTCACCTGAATATAAATGCAACAATGACGATTATGTAATCCATTGCATGAAATCATGCTAATCAAAAATTCTCTATAAGGTATTTCAGACTACCGATTGAACATTGAATTTAGGCCTACCTAATTAACACGACACTCTTCAATAACTATCAACAAGCTTATACAGAATTTTGAAATTATGAATATTAATATTCCATTACATTTTTTCATGCATTCTGAAATATTAATTTTACTCTGTTTTCGACCATGTTCTTGAATTCGTTTACAGAGATGACGAGCAGTCTCTCACATGTATGTTGCATCGCCTAGCTAACATTTATATTCATAACTAATACCAGAAACAAAGTGTTAAAGGTGTAATAGATTTATTATTGAACATATTTTGAATTTTATGAGATCGTGATATAATTTTTAAATTTAATTCATTATTAGTTAAATTTAACAATGTGGACAGAAAGCCGTGTTTTGAAGAGAATAATTGTTTGTCAATTTATCATTTAAAGCACTCAGAGATTCTCCTTGTAGAATTACATCGTTGATGCTTTTCACCATAATTCTTTGAATATCATTCAAATTAGAATTAATTTGATTAAAGCTTATTGGTGTTCGGGTGTCTATATATTTCTTTTGTGAATTTTGAATATCTTTATCGAACTCAATAAATGCATACGGTCTCGATGCAATTTCAAATTTACTGCCATATTTATTATTGAACTCATAGGATATCTCTTTCAAAAATTCAAATTCAAATGCTCTTGCCTTATAGAATTCATTCTCAGTTAAAACGATACAACAAATTTTTCTATCAATTAAATCATGAAACACATATAGATCACTTTCTATGGAACAAATTGAATGAGATAAATTAGGCATTTTCCTAAACAATAGTTTCGCTTGATTTCGATAATTATTTAAACTTTTAACAATCTTTTCATCATTTATTTTTCCTATCATTGTCAGCAAATTCAATTTTAAGTTTACGTGTAATTATTTTCAAAATTAATTTCGAACCGTGCTCAATAATAACAAAATTTCAATATCACTCTTTTTATTTTTGATTTTCAAAAAGACAGAAGACATTTGAATTGACGCATTAATTTTTTTTCAAATTCATTCAAATTCATCTTTTTTATTTAAACCTTTTGAAATTGTGATTACAATTCACAATAAAAACAAATCTTCACACACACATAACAAACACACATTCATCCAATCATTTATTCATACATCATACATTCCTTACACACAAACACGCAATTACTCCAATCACAAAGACATTAAACAGAAACACACATACATAATTGTCAGAGAAAGTTAATTAAAAAAACAAAAAGGAGGCTCACCATTTGACTAATTATCGGATAAAATGACAATGAATCGATCGAACACACACATATTTGCATTTCATTTAGGTAATACACATACACGTACAGGATTTTATTTTCATTTTACATACCAACCGATAATTTTTGTTTTGAAATTGACAATCACTCATGACAAATAAATTCAAATTTCATTAGAATGGGTTGTGGTTCGAAAATAATCGAACAAGATATTGTCGGAAAACTATTTTAATAATTTTAAAAATAAGTTCTTTACCATCAAAAATATTTATTTTTATCTACAACTATTAAATTGATGTAAACTTTCACAAACATGTATTTTGGAAAAATTGTTTACATTTGACAAAAGACAAAAAAATATTTTCATTTATTTTAAATTTAAAAATCAAATTATACACATAATATTAAATTATTCTTCCTCGTTAAAAATTTTAAATTAAAAAATTCGTATTAATTTCTTAGGAATGGTTGAACGGGTTTTAATATCATTTTTCTAATAATTATCTATTTCATAAAATTATTTTACTTTTTTAAAATGTAAAATGAATAAATGTTTAAAATAAACGATTTTTTAATTGTTAATTTTGACAGATTAGTCTCTGAAGAAGATATATATATATATGTTCATTTTCTTTTTAATAATGAGGGGTATGAGCAAACCCTATAGTTTTCATGGGTTCACGGTTAGCACTGCTATAAGCTTCTGTTTTTCTTTCAAAGATTGAAAATAAAATTTAACTAATTTATGGGAATCAACCTTTGCTAAATAAAAGATATGTTGATCATATAATTTTAGTTTTAAAAAATAAGACCTGTGAGGAATATTTTGGAATATTTTTTTGAAGAATACGTTGTTTGGATTTTGTTTTAGGATTGTGTTTCTTCCACCCAAATGGAAGATTGATATTTTAAATATTTTAAAACGTTGGACTTTTTATTAATTTAAAAATTTATATAACAACTTTAAAATTAAATAAATATTTAATAAATAATATATTTAACATATTTTTTAAAATAATTAAAATTATTTGTTAATTTAAATTTTAAATTATTTTGTAATCGAATTTTAAATAAAATTGTAATTAAAATTTGTTTGAATAATAAGACGTTTAGAAATAGAAATTAAAAAATTATCAATCAAGAACAATGACTAGTTACAAAATTTTGGGGGAGAATTGTCATAGTGGCAATTCCAATTGTGATATCAATAAATGTATTGAAAATCCCATTAGTGTTCCTAAATAGACTAAATGTTGGTTGCGATAGATCGGACGCAGAGATGCTGCGGCACTCCAGCCTTCGTGTCCTATTTCTTGGTTGTGCAGATAACTATTCTCCCTTGTTTATAGAGAATGATCGATTATTGTCGCCAATATTACTACTATTCAATGATAATTTATTATCCGATTTTGAATAGTTAAGAAGCTATTACCAATCATCGAAATTCGATTTAAAACTATTGTCGAGATTGTGTTGGTAGTAGCCTTTTATTATAAATTTTATCCCGTTTATTATTTACTTTAAAATAGGGCGCGGTTTTTGCGCTCTGGAAAGGAAAATGCCGCCCAGTTAAGTTGTTAAAAAAAGGCCCTGTTATAATCATTTTGTAATAAAATAATATCCAAAATCATTGTTTTGGATCTGTAGGAAAGTATTACGGGGTCAAGCCAAATATAAAATTATACTCAAAATTTCAAAAAATTGGTTTTTATATATGTAGTTTTGGAATTATGGAAAGCTGTAACTCCGTATGAAAATACTTGAATTGAAAATAAAAAAATATTAAATGACTTTTTAAGCACTTTTCATATACCTTCACTGTATTTCATCTTGTCAAGAATGGGCCATTTACTTTTGCCTATATCTCAGCATTTAGACCACATAGAAACTTCAAATTTTCACTGA
>MQRK01204421.1:17376-33977 GCA_001938485.1 Girardia tigrina
AATATTTACGGTGCTAAATTAATAATGGAAAAAATTAAAATTCGAGCAATTTTCTTGTACGAATTTAAACTGGGTCGTAAAGCAGCAGAAACGGCTCGCAATATCAATAAAGCGTTTTTGCAAGGGAACAGCTTCTGAGCGCACAGTGCAACGATGGTTCCGAAAATTTTCTGATGGAGATGAAAACCTAGAAAATGAAGAAGGTCGTGGTCGTCCACTTGCTGTGAACAACAACAATTTGAGGACAATGGTGGAAACAGATCCCCGTACAACAATCAGAGAACTTGCAGATGGGTTGGGCATTAGTCATTTAAAACAACTTGGAAAAATCAAGAAACTTGATAAATGGGTTCCACATGATTTGAATGAAAATCAAAAGAACCGACGCTATGAAATTTGTTCTGCCAATCATCTTCGTAATAAAAACGATCCATTTCTTGATCGTATTGTTACCTGTGATGAGAAATGGATCCTGTATGATAACCGACGTCGATCTGCACAGTTGTTGGACAAAGATGAAGTACCGAAATACTTTCCAAAACCGAAACTAACACCCAGTAAGGTTATGGTGACAGTTTGGTGGTGTGATGCTGGAATCATCCACTATAATTTCGTGAATCCAGGTGAAACAATCACAGCGGAGAGGTACTGTCATGAAATTGATGAAATGCATAACAAATTGAAAACCCTTTGTCCGGGTTTCAATCAAAAAAGTCCCATCCTTCCTCATGATAACGCTAGACCTCATATGTCAAAAGTGACTCTTCAAAAGCTTAATGAGTTGGGCTATGAAACCCTGCTTCATCCACCATATTCACAGACCTCTCGCCAACGGACTTCTACTATTTCAGGCATTTGTACAACTTCCTACGTGAAAAAATTTTCAAAAACCAAAATGATGCTCAAAATGCCTTCTAAGAATTCGTCGCTTCGAGAACCGATGTATTTTATGCTGATGGAATAAAACAACTTTTTTCTCGTTGGCAAAATGTATTGATGCCAACGGTTCATACTTTGATTAATAAACTTTTGTTTCTGTGAATTTGCACGTCTTTGAAGTTTGTGTCCCAAAACCGCCATTATTTTTCGACCAACCTAATATATTTAAATATTTCTTAAAATTTCAAATCGTTTATCAAAATCCCTAAATTTAATCGACAAAAATTTTTCATCTTCAAATTCTATTTTTTTAAAAATATTTTCAACAAGATTCACTTAAAAGATTTTGCCCGATTGAATTATTTTTACTCGATTTAAAATTGACAAGTTTTTCTTGATTTGATCGTGTCATATTCTGATCTCATTTGATCTGGTTGAGCAAAAGCTTTGTCGTACATGATGACACTCATGGTTGTTGTATTATTTCTTGTTGTGATGTGTGATTTATTATTTTTTGTACAATAACTTTAAGCAATTTGTTTGGGGAATCTATTTTTGTTTTATTATTTTTGTTTATTTTTTGTTGTTCTTTGGGCTGCTCTGATGGGTTTGAACGATAGCCATGTCGAAAGAAACATTAAATTAAAGTTAAAGATGGAAAGACAGAACTGAAATTTCACCCTCTATTATTATATAATAATAACTATTTTATAAAGTTTAAAAAAATCGATAGAAAAATATAAAAAATCTTAAAATTATTTTTTATTAAATTTTATTTCAATATTTGTCAGTTATCAATTATAATTATTATTTTATTTATTTTTTATTTTTAATATATTTTCATTTATTTTTATTTATTTTCTTTGGTTATTTTGGGGCCAACCATTTGGAAGTCACAGAATAATGAATCGCTCCCAAAATGGAACTGGTCCGAGAGACCATTTGGTGTCTCTAAAAATAAAAAAATAACAAAGTACAAACTGTACAAGTAGGTCACTACAAGGAGTATTATACATCTTTTAAGCGGTCCATGCATCTATTATGAAAGATTCAAAGTGCAAAAAGGTGAAGGCGCGCTAAGGACGATGTCATCTTCCTCAAATATCATGAACCTTGATATTTCAACTAAAGATTTAGATATTTTAATGTCTAAAAACTTTGCTCTATCTCTTAGACATTTAAAAATATTTTGCGAAAGAATTATGAAGAAGAATATTTTGAAGGAAGAATTTGTTGTTTGATCTACTGACCTTGAATACATTTAAAGGTTCGGTAGATGCAGAATCTATTATCTAAATAGCTTAGTTTAAATACTTAGCAATAAACTTAGATCAGCCCTAAAAAAGACCCATAATTTAGAAATTGTGAGACTGAGACTGTTCTATGAATTGAAAGTAAGAATTTTGGTTTCTTATTAAATATCAAATAAATAAAGTAAAATAGAAAATATTTTATTGAATATCTGTACATGACATTAAAAATCAACAGCATCCCGTATCATTCTTTGGCATTAGTTTTCATTCTCCCCACTTCAAATTGTGTTTCAATTAGGAACAAAGTTTGAAAAATATTAGAGCAAAAATAAATCTGCCGACAGAAAATTGGTAAATGTAATCGATAGAAAGTGTTTCATTGTAAATGTATTTGAAATAAAGATAAGAAATATAATGAAAGTGGCTAAATATTTGACTGTTGAATCTGATATATATCAAGGTCTGAGTTGAAACAGTCCGGTGTCTCATAGATTTGGGATTGTGGGTTACTTGTTTGATAGTAGTCAGGACTTCGAGGAAGGGAGAATTCGCTTGGAGTGTAATGGTTTAGGTTAATTATGTCACTGTTAGCATTAGACACCATCAGTGAGGGATAAGGGGATCCAATATGGTTAGAATGAAGGTTCATTGAGCGATCTGGTAGCATATAGAGCTGCCTTCCATTGCAGGCAGTGCTTGGGATTGGGGATGGAATTTTCCACTGCATATTGGCATAATTTCGGGCGAATATTTGGTTTTGATCTAAATTACATCCGATTAATTACTTTTCAATAATTTTTAAATTTGAAAAAATAAATAATGGGATTATTTATTTATTTTAACGATAATTTTAACAAATTGCGAATGAAATATTTGTCCAATTTCTGGACGAACTACAAACATAAATTATCCACAATTTATCTTTTGATGACAAGATTGAAAGAACCATTAAAATATTGAACAATAATCACGCAATACGAAGTATAAATAATATATTTGGTATTATGTTTTACTTGTCTTTATATCCATTACTTTTACTCACACTTGTGCAATTCGTAATCCTTCTGATGTACAATTATTCATTATTATACGACATTATTCAAAGTTGGTCAGACAAGTCTTTTTCTTGGCACTAGAAGAAGATTCGCACATTTTATAGCTTCAAGAGAATCTCTGGAAGTTGATTGAGTTACTCCTGGAGTTTGTTTTTCTTCCTCGCCATTGTAATTAGATATACGTTTTTGTATGTAAAATATATGTTTTTAGAGGACCGCAACTCTGTTATTGCAATTTTCTATTAATAATTCTCAGTTGTAATATTAGTGTATTTACAAAATTTTGTAATTTTAAAAAATTTGTAATTTTATTCATTAAAACAATCGACGAAGTTGTTGTTTTTTTAATTTTTTTTAAAAAAAGTGTATCGACTCGATATACGAATAGTAAAATTTGGTTCGTACATTACAGTAACTTCGATTTATCCGTAGTTTCGATATAGCCATAGATTGTTATAAGCATAGTTTTTTGTCCAAAAAAGCCCTGATATTTAGTCGGTACAATAACATATCTTCGATATATACGGAGTGCACTGTATTTAGAAATTTTTAATTAATAATTATAGTAATACAAAAAATCAATAGGTAATATTTATATTTCATAGCAATTACAATATTTTACAATATTGTAACAATTTATCATTTTTAGACGGTAATTTGTATCAAGCAAGCGACAATATTTGGATACATATCCCTGAAAATTGACAGAGAATAAAATTGGAAATATTGTTATTGCTATTATTTTTGTAATTGTCGTATAAATTCCGTATTCAAAGAATCAAACAGAACAAAATCAACCTTCAATTTCAATTCAACAACAACATTCGCTATACTAAATTTCCACCTTCAATCAGAACTATTGTATCGCCAATAATTGCGTGAATATCAACTAAAATTATCAGAACATTATATCAATTTCTTTTTGTCATTATATATCTTTACCGTTTATCTCGCGTGCTGTTATGATAAAGTTACGCAGAACTTGTTGATATTCAAAGCCATTATTCTTCATATATGTATATCTGTTTGTTAGTATATTTTTTATTATAAAAATGCGTTATATTAAAATTTATTTTTACATATTCATTAATTTATTTAGTTAAGAGAGTTCATTGAAACGTCAGCTTCAGTTAGCTTTTTTACACTAAATATGGCGCTTGATCCGTCGAAATAAATTGTCTATAAAAATGGATCAGTTTCGTTTTTATAAAATATTTTCATGCGGATTGAAGCTTATCAACATTGCAATTATTGGAAATTTCATTGAATTAATAAAATAAATAGAATAGATGTAAAGTAAATCCTGTACATTGATTATTTTAGCCATTTGAACGTATGAATCAGTTTTTAGTGTTTTATTTTACTGTCGTCAATAATTTAAACAAATTATCTACTTACCCAAAATTTATTAGAAACAAATCCATTCATTTAGAAAACTTAACCTATAAAAATGTCATCATTAGTAATAATAACGAAAGTTGTTATTCTACAATGAAGGATATTATTTGACGAAAGCGAGCTAGGTCGTCCGAGAATCAGCTGCCGTCGGTTGTCAACCACGGTCGCGGAATGCTAAATGTCATGATACTGTTCCCTTCTTATTAATTATTGCCACTTATTCACTGATTCAGGCATTGAAGTAAACTATTTAGCTTCTGCTGGATATTGATCAAATTGTAGATGCAAATACTTTTGCGTAAAAATTAGTAATTAATAATAAAAAATGCATTCCAGAAAAAATTGGAAAGACAAAATTTAATATTTATATCAATGCTAATATTTTTTATTATAAATATGTTTTTCTTGTAGCTTTTTACGTAAAAAGCTCTGAATGGATGAAGCAAGAGAAGAGGCTTACATTCCAAATTTCGTTTTATTAAGACATGTTTGGAAATATGGAATATATATGGAAAATATATGGAACCAAGCCTCAAAGACACGTCTCTTGTCTAATTTCGACAAATAATTATTAATTTCCAAAAAAATCACTCATTAACGTGTGCGAAAAAATCCTTTTAGTAAGTATAAAGTCACATCTTCACATTAATGACTTTCTGAAAGTAATATATAGTACTGGGCAAAACAGCATATACATACTGTTAGGGATAAAAGAAATGAAACTTAAAATTTTTATGGGTACTCGACAAGGTCCGCGAGTTTATGAGCTTATTTCGAGAAATACAAATGTTCCGGACTATTTTCACTTTCCATGCCAAGAAGACTGAAAATGTTCAACCGTTTGATAAAATTATAATAATTATTGTAATTATTTGAAATTATTTAAATTATTTATTTATTTTATTTATTTAGAGTTTATTATGTGGGGTGGTACCTTTACAAAGTAAAGTAACATGTTAATTTTAGACCAGTTATACACATAAATTGTTGAAACTTTCGTAGGTGTAAACTCAATAAAAACAACTCTCGCTCATGTATTGACTAAATGCCATTACAGTGAGGACTTTAAGAAGTATCAGCATAATGTGGTCCTGATGGTTTTTGCAGAGCATATCACTAAGTATTTGGATTACAAAATCCATGTAGACAATGAGAGTTTATAAGTACCGTCATTAGACCGCTTCGCTTTACAAATAATACTGTAGGGGCAAAACACTTTATATCTGATAGATGCTAAATGCCCATTTAAATAAAGAATAATATTGTCCTCGGCTACTGTAGGAAATTAGATCACCCAAGTCCTTGGCTGAAGCTTGCAAAATGATCATGCCAGATAAAACAGTGGTGCTGAACACTCTTCCGGTAGAATATCTCGGAACTTCTCAAAGAGAAGCACTTTTATCCTTATGATTAAAGGATTTTGATTAAACCAGAAATTTAAAATTCTTAAACAAATTTACGCCTCATTAGAATTGATCTACTTGAAATTGAAAAACACTTAAATATACTTTTGTATAGAATATCCCTCCAAATTTACCACGAGATTAAATTTGCTCCATTATATCGATTCTGTTTTTGTGACCTTTAATGATGAACCAGATTATTAAAAAATTCTTATTAATTTTTGCATAATAATAAAACTTAATATGATACTTTCCTCGCTAAATCAAAATATCTCTTGAGAATTCTTTTGAAATTAGAGAATGTCTAAGCGCAAATCGAAATTTTATCTTTTTATGAAGTTCAAATATTGTTTCGGTCTCAAATATTAAAATTGATTAACATTTATTTTAAGGAATGAGACATGAAATTTATCTCTTTTAAGGTGGGACTCATTAAGTTTTCATTTTAACAATTCAGCCTTGTCGTATCTAACAATAAAATATACAAAACAAATTATAGTAGAATAAAACATAACATTATTTCATGCATCACCTAAATATCTGAAAAAGAACAAAACTTGAGCTTTCTGTCTAATGAAGTTATTCACAAAATCTTTTTTAATGTTTTATTTAACAAGATTACCATTATACTCTTTTGAATTTTGCATATGTGAACAACTCGTTTAGTCTTGCACAATCAATCTTCACGCGACTGCATATCTAGACTTTCCTGTGTAACATAGGACTAACAGCTCTTGCTATGTTTATTTTTGGTTAGTCTCAATAAATCTCTTCTCTCTTCGTTTGTTTTCTTTCTTTTCTTTGTATTGTTTATGCTGCGTTTACGAACTGAAAAGAGTTAAACATAATGTGTCTACTTCAAATCAGGTAACTAACATTAAGGTTAAGGTTCGGGAGTACGGTTAAGGTTATATAGTGAATAATACATGGTTAACATTTTCATGTATAAAATTTTATCATGCGTGATTCTTTAAATTTACTTCTAAAACGGAGATACGGTGGTATGCTCGTCTCTGCATTTACTGCGGTACTATAACGCATCACTACGCATTTGCTACATCACATTTTTTGCCCCATCTATCGTCAGAAAACACCATTAAAATGATTTTCATTCATTAATTGTAACACATCAGTCTCTCATGAGAAATCATCTTTTGTGGAATTAAAAGAACTTCAAAAAATAATCCAATCACCTTATTCGCAAGTTTTTAATATAGTAGTTTGTTTTTCCATTCACATGTTAAAGATGTGAGAAATAAGATCGATTTCGAGGCTGAAATTTATTTATATAATTTCATCAAAAATACGTTACAAATGTTATGTGAATGTTAGGAAAAACAGGAAGACAAATTCCTAAAAATAATAAAACAGCTATTGTTGGTAAAGTCCATTATAAGTAGTCATTAATTTGTCATTGTGTGACGTTCCAAGGTGAAGTAAGTATACAATTTTATATTTGAAACTTTTTAGTTTTACCTAATATTTTAGTTTAGATGTTAAAGAATTTTTCTGTATGTGATGGATGATATTGGGAAACTCTTCTAAAATTTTGAATTAAAAGCTAACTAATCTTTTTAAACATTTCATAAACTAAAGATAACAATTTTTAATTAAAAAGAATGAACTAATATTAAATTTTAAAACTAAAAATAAAAGTTATTGTAAAATAATTAAAGACAATAAATGTGATCTTATTTTTACAAATCAAATTACAATATTAATAATATTTAAAACGAAAAGAAAGAAAAAGAAAAAATTTGAAATTAAAATTCTCATTTTCTCCAATTAAAATAGAAAATACTTTTTTATAATTGATGTACAGAAGTTAAAAGCTATTTTACAAACTAAACGTGTTCTGATTGTGATAGGGTCCCATTGGTTCTGGGTCCTTTTTTGAAATAATGCTGAAGTAATTTTTAATTGACTCATTTCAAGTCACTCTAAATTCTCTCAGATTTTATTTTTAATACTCTATATTCAGATTTCAAAAAATATAAGAATGAAAAAGAAATCTCTCAATTTCAATAATTTGATATTTGTGAAAATTCAACTCACAAAACAATGAAATCGGGATAGGGTCTTTTATTAAAAATTTTTTTAAAAAAACAGATTATCAGAAAAACTCAGATTATCAGTACAATTTTGGAAATCGATTTTTAATTCTCTTCCAAAATAATCAAAATAAAACTTTTCCAAAAAAAACTTATCCAAAACAAAATAATCAGTGATAAAAAACTTTTCGACCTTTGTCAAAACAAAATATTCAGCCTCAAAATATTTCAATTTTTCAAATTAAATAATCAATCATAAAATTCCAAAACAAAATATCCAAAACTGACCACTTGCTCTGATCGGCCTACCAATAAGAACAAGTGATTCGAGATTCACTGGCAAATAACTGTGGCCAACTCAGCATACATACTCATTCAAACAATCACGTCACCGCAATCTCACAAACTCGAATCGGCACACTCAGTCAATCCTCAAATCCAGAAAAATAATTCTTTGTCTGAATTGTATTTCATAATAATATTAATGATATTTTTCCATTCTTTTTATTAGCTTACTTTCTATATAGGTATATAGATATATGTATCCATGGAATTTAGAAACCTGTTTTTGAAGGCTTTCTACTCAATCGATTTTCTTCAAACTTTGCACACTTACTCATCTTCGATGACAATAAATGATTTTGTAAAAATTTGATCGAAAAAAACCTTTTAAGATCCCAAAATAGGAAAAAAAGAAACTTTGGAGTACTCAAACAATGTTGATTGCAAAATATCTATTTATAAATTATAAGTAGTTTATATTAATTTTTAATGTGTTCATTTAATTAAAATTTTTTAAATTTTAAAAACTTTGTTGGCACAGTAGAGTTCTGTCTGCATAAAAAATGGATATAAAAAATTTAATTTTTTGATTTACTGGTTTATTATTAAATTAAATTTAATTCTTTATTTAATCAATTTCAATTATTTATTTTATTTTAAATACTTATATACATATCACATCATTCAAAACTAATAAAATGAAAACAAATTGAGTCTTTAAAGATTTCTTTAAAACAAGAAACGATTTGATTTTGGCTTGAAAGACGGTCTTTTGATCAGGAAAGAGCTAATTTGAATATAGTAAAGAATACAAAATTATAAATAAAGATTTAAATATTGAAATTCCGAAATAAATTGTTGTAAAAAAGAGTAAAAGTACAAAGTAATAAAAAACGTTTGATAAACAAAAAGATTTCAACTTCAAATTGAAATACAAAATTAGGATAAATAAAATTTATCTGTTATTCAATATAATGGGAGAACTGCAGAAACTTTCGGCAAAGGAGAAAACAGAAGAAGGAAAAGTTAATTTGTCCTCATCATTTTGACAGCCCAATTAAGTAAGGAGAGAATGGCATATTCCATCAAATTCAAACTCTCTAGAATTTATTGGGTCACAATTTGGTACAGTATATTACAGAAGGATGAAACTGTTTCGGTATTTTATTCATTAGAGTCAATTTCTTTATACAGAATACATAATTCGAACGAAACCTTTAATTGAAAGAAAACGTTGCGAATTATAATTCAAGCAATTTAATGACTGAAATAAATTTATTAAAATCCTTTTTAATTAATTAAAATGACAGAATTTGAAAGAAAATGACGAAAGAAAAATAATTTGATATTAATAAATAAATAAAATAAAAATATCTGATTTAATCTCATTTTACTTAAAACGATTAAATAAAATAATTAAAAAACATATAATTGAAAAAATTAATTAACTTAGCATTATTTGCTATTTTTTTACAATCCTACCGTGTTGAATATTTTATTAGAAAATAAAGAACTTACCGACAAGGGGGAAATTAAGAAGGAGATCAAATGGGAAATGAAATATAAATGAAAGTACTCCAAAAAATCGGATGAACTATTGTATGGTATTTTAGAATTATTTTGTAAGTACTTATATTTGTATTTAAACTTTATATCATTTTAAATTTGAATATAGATGAATACATTATTAAAAATAAAATAGATTTTTTATCCGATCTCCAAGTGGCTAGGACAACTGAATGGTGGTTGCAAAAACGCATAGGATTTGATGCTCGCACATTTCGAGCAGGGGCCATTTGTTAATATAGTTCAGACTGATCATCATATTTTTGTTTGAGATCAAGAGTTTTTTTGGTTTGAAAATTATAATTAAATTTATAATCTCAGTCAAAAACTTGATGTTTTTTGTTTTTGTCATAAATTAAATTCAAAAGATATCAAAATAACTCAGTTTGTGAAAAAAACAAAATTTTATTGATTCCTTATAAAAAAATTTCAAAAAAATTTAATTTCGGTCAACAATCAAAATATTTCGGAAATAAAATTTCATTCACCGAATCACCAAAAATTTCAGTTCGATTTGAAAAATTGAGATTCTATTTTTGGCTAAGCTTGCTCTGATTGGTTAACTAATCATGTCATTTATTTTACCAATTGGGTTAAACTTTTATATTGTCCAGTCTCTTGTGGCCGATGGTATTTTTCGTCATCAAATAATGATTAGAGACCTTTCTTAAACTAGTAGATCCATTTAAAGATTTTAGTATGAGAGCGACATCTGTTTTCTGCGATAAAAAATTCAGGATTTCTCTATTTTTAGGTCAAACTTAATGGATTTTGAATAACTTATATTATTCACAAAATTCATAAGTATTAATTTAGAAGTTGAGAACATAAATGTGGAATTTATTAGAAATTGACATAAATAGTAAAAATGTTTGATATCTTTAAAACACTCAAACTAAAACAATTGAAGACATGTAATATCTATTATAAATTGTTTAATGATGCCTTATGATAATATATTTTGTTAGCGATAATCAAAAAGATGTAAATAGTGACTTAAGACAACAGAGCAAAAAGTAACAAACCAAAAATAGTAGCTACAAAATAATATACACCAGAGTCCACCAAAAGATTTTAAACGGAAAAAGTTTTAAAAAAATAAATATTCATGAAGTAAAGATAGCTTTTACAACTTATTCTACGTTAGACTGAATACTGTAGGCTGGCAGAAAGATTATGTCATTCATTATCTTCAGTAAATTTTATCTGTCAAGCAAAAACTTATAATGAGTATACCAATGAGTTTACCAATTTAGCGTACATAACATAGGATGAAAAGGGATTTGCAAAAATCCTAGGTAATTCCAAAATACATAGTGAATAAGATGGGGCAGTGGATATATTACAGAAAAGGAAGAACTGATTTTTTGCTTATAACTATGTATACAAAGCGTTTGAAAGGCACGTTTTAAAAATTTTCAGACCTCTCAAAGATAATTTAATTATTTTAGCAAGGAGATTTCAGTCTCTAAAAGGATCATCTTTCAGGGTGACTATCTGAGGTTTTTAATGATATTTTGCAGTTCAACTTGAGAGTAACGAAGATCTTATTATTAGTATGATCAGAATCTAACTCAACATTTACTCTTACACTCTTCTGGTTACAAAAATTTTCTTTGATTTGTTTTAAAGCTGAGTATTTAACCTCGTCATTCTTAAGTCATTTTTTATCGATAAGCTGTTGATAAAATACACTATGAAAACGAAATATTTAGTTGGTATTCTATTCTTCTTGAAACTCGTATTACTTTACTATAATATAGTTGATCCACTTTATTTCCAACTTGCCCTAAAGACCGGTAGAAGTAGAGTGGCAGTGGCGGAATTTCGAGTTCGTGCTAGGCCCATTTTATTTTGGAGAGTAAATTTTTACTCATCGAATAATATTTTTATCTTTATTTGTTAAATTAACTAATTCGTTCTGCAAATCTCTGTATCGGATTCAGTAAAATTCATAATTTGAAATTTTAAAATCATATCAAAATATTCTATTGTATTTTAAATTACAATAACAGTTCAAACAATAAATCATCAAACAATCAAATCTTCAAAACTAACAATCACAAGTTCTTTCGACAAATATTAGGTTGGGGAAAAAGTAATCCATTATTTTAATCCCTTATTTTAATCCATTATTTTAATTCATTATTTATCGATCAAACACTTTCAAATTTATGCTCTTTGTCAAGGTGACATTCACAGTAATTTCACAAATAATTTTTTACTTTTTTTATTCAGTTCTGAGTTACAGGGTGTTAAAAATGGAAGTCAAAAAAGAAAAATTTCGGTACACTTTACACTTTTTATTCGATAAAGGCGAAAATGCGAGCCAGGCGACTGTTATTGTGAATAGTGTTTATGGTGCCAATACTGTAACAGCTAATTACACGTAATTTTGGTTTCGTCGATTCCGTGGAGGTATTTTTGATGTTAAAGATGCACCTCGCACAGGCAGGCATATCGTTGAAAATATCGATAAAATTTCGGCAATGATCGAAGTTGACCGGCATATTAGTAGTCGTAGCATCACACAGCAGCTGAATATCGACCACAAAACAGTTTTAAACCATTTGGGCATTCAAAAAGAAACTTGATGTTTGGGTTCCACACCAATTAATACTAAAAAACATGATGGACCAAATTTCCATCTGCGAAGCCTTGGCCAAACGAAATGAAATCGACCCATTTCTTAAACGAATGGTTACTGGGGATGAGAATTGGGTCACATACGACAATATTGTACGAAAACGATCATGATCAAAGCACAGTGAAGCACCTCAAACGGTCGCCAAACCAGAACTAACGGCCAGGAAGGTTCTACTGTGTATTTGGTGGGACTGGAAAAGAAACATTTATTATGAGTTGCTTCTGTATGGCCAAACACTAAATTCAGATCTGTACTGTCAACAACTGGACCGTTTGAAGATATAAATTGATGAGAAACGACCAGAATTTGCCAACAGAAGAGGTATTGTGTTCCATCACGACATCGCCAGAAACTCAGGGAGCTTGGTTGGAAAGTTTTAATGCATCAACCATATAGTCCGGACCTGGCACCAAGTGATTACCATTTATTTCTCGCATTGCAAAATTTCCTGAGTAATAAGAAATTGGGATCAATAGAAGATTGTGAAAATTGATTACTACAGTTTTTCCCCAATAATGACCAAGACTTCTACGAGACGCATTATGAAGCTACCTTCAAAATGGCAAATAAATATACAACAAAACGGTGCATATTTGACTCGGACAAACCAAAACATGTTAAATACAGTTTTTAATTTCACGCCAAAATAATTGATTTCTTTTTCCCCAACCTAATATATCAAAATCATAAAATGTTTCAATAATTTGAATTCGTATAAAAATTAGTTTAGAATCGTGATTAACAATCACAAAAAATGTAAAGCAAGCATTCTCAAATTCTTTTTATCGATAAATAAAAGCAATATCACTCCTGCTAAAACCGCTCTATGTCAACGAATAAATCAAACCAGAGTTGGCATATTTAAATTATTATTCGGCCATATAATATAAAAATTCGAGAAATCATGAATTCATAAAAATAATTGTGACAAAGCGAGCCATTTCAATCACTCACCAATCCAAATTATCAATGGGCCCACTGAGACTGGAAAAATATTAATGCACGATTACTCAGCAATATGAATTCTTGAGTCATATAACTCATCTGATGATTGTTACTACCCCGAAAAATGGTATTGTTCGGGATTTAAGTTTGTGATGTAAATCATTACTTTAAAATAAAATAAAAACATATAAAATTTCAGTCATTGTCATTCACGATTTAATGTTGATTTGAATCGTCTTTTGGCAAGGAGAGAGAGGAATTTAATATAAATAAATATAACATTAGATAATTTATAGCTAAAATTTAGAAACAATAGTATTTCAATTTTCAGCATTACTAAAAAAGAATATTTAAACGTATTTTCATTCAATTTTAAAGTTCACATTTTGGAAAATAGAATAAGACTTTCAAACCACTAAATTAAAAGTAATAAAAAATACATTTTGGTATTAATTTGTAAAGTTAATTAGCTATTTTTTAAAAATCAACTCCATATAAAAAGAAATTAAAAAATTTCTATCGTATTTATAATAAAAATAGAAAATGAAGCTGTCAAAATTAATTCATGGTACAAGATTGTTGAAAGAACGCTCCTCAAATATCGAAAAGTGACAAAAAATCGGAAATTTCATTCAAGTTTATTTTTGCAAATTTTGATGAATAAAAAAATGAAACTAATCATCAATTAGTAAAATTACGGTCTGTCAATTACCAAAAAGGGTTCTAAATGAGCTTGATGTTTTCGCAGAGGTTTTTGTAGATCAGCATTATAGGTATTGCATATTTTTAAAAAAAACCGTAAATATATTAAAATATCCTTTATTTTTTTTGGAGAAGCAGTAATATTCAAAGAATTACTATTGGATTATATACAGTACTTGCCAAAAGTCTTAGAACAAAGTACATAAATACCAAATTTATTGTTGCAAACATTATACAAGCTAAACATTGACAGTAATTGATACAAAATATTAAAACACTATTATACAAAGCCGTCTCTTAATGATAAATATTTAGTTGGCCTGTTGTGGTTCTTCAAAACCTGTTGGATTTTGTTCGGCATTGAATCTATTAGATTTTGGCAAAGTGCCTAAGTAACGACTAAACACCAGACCGATTTAATTACATTTTGTAGGTCTTTCAAATTAGTGGTTCTTCTATTTGAAACTTTTTTATTTAATATGTTACAATTATTTTCTTTAGGATTGAGGACTGGGCTGTATCCAGGTCACTGCAAGACCTCAATCCTATTTTCCCTAAACCACTATTTCACAATCTTTGCCTTGAGGTATGGGGCACCATCCTGCTGAATTTGTCACAACTATGACTTTGCATAAATAGCTTCCTTTTATTTTTCAAATCTCTTTATAAGTAGTTGCATTCGTGGTTGATTCTGGAGGTATAAACCACAAAAGACCTCTGGCAAAATCAAAAAAGGCACCCAATACCATGCAGCAAGATGGACAGTTTGGTTTGTATACCGTGTATTAATTTTTTGGACAACTGGTCTCCTTACAAATGGTCTATAATTCTGAAACAATGAAAAACTAGATTCATCTGAAAATAATACTTTTCGACATCCAGAGCTAATATTTCCTACAAAATGAAATACGATCGGTTATGTTCTTTTCACTCAAAAAGGTTTTTTTATTTACTTTATAAGCACGAAGTATAAATGTTACCTGCAATCTTCGTCTTATACTTCTGCAACTTAACCGAATTTCAGGTACTCTGCTTTGATTTCTGAAGCAGAGCAACATAGATTCGCTACACACATTTTTCTAATCATACTATCAACTATTCTTGTACTTTTTTTGAAGTCTCTCACATCTTTTCTTCGTTGCAACAGTCCTATCTTCAGCAATTGTTTTCAAATTATAAGACACTGTACATAAACTGCATCCAATCCTGGAAGTAATTTGTCGTAAAGTATAACCTTCTTGCTTAAGCAAGAAGACCTCTTTTTTCCAACGAAATAACAATTTTCTTAGCCATTTTGCTTGAAAAACAATAAAATTACCACCGGCATTCAACGCGCTTTAAATTGAAATAATAACACCAAGAAATATTTGAATTACGTGTAAGACATTCTAAATAATTATTAATGCAGTAAAACAAACAATTAGTAACAGTTAATTTATGTACATTGCAGCGTTTCAATGCAAAATAAAAATAAACCTCTAAAAGCTGTATTTTTCTGTTCTAAGATTTTTGGCCAGTATTGTACAATTGTATATGCAAAGTGACCTTTAACTCGCGACCAATCAAATGTGAGAAATTTTAACGCGTTATTTAAATATATTTGCTTGAATCTTTAAGTGACCTTTAAAATTCAAAGTGAACATTGTCGGACGTTAGCACATACACAATCATAATGAGTATTTGAAGTTAATTGTGGTATTTTGCAGGCGCGAATGCAGAAAAGTATTTCGGGGGGATATGCTATTACGCAACAATAGTTTTCTTATTCTATTTTTTTATTTTCAAAGTTAAAAAAATGTAAATTAATTATTATTTAAATAATAAAATTTATAATATCATCAAAAAACCACATTTAATATCTTTTATGAGAAATATAATTACATACATTTATACAATAATTATATAAGCATAAGTCTTCTTGGATTCTAAGCCAAAGTGTCTATAACTTTGTTAGTCTCTCTTAATAAACTTTACAAGAAATTAGCTCCAAATTCTTTTATTTAATATGTAAATAACTATTTATTTCATTTATTTTGAAAAATAAATAATATTAAAAATTCAACTGCATGCTGTATACTTTAAATAAGGTAAAACACAATTTACTTTTGCTACTTATTTTTTATTTTCATGCTTATAATAACTCATTTTGTTTCTTTGTTCTTTCTTCAAAAAGATTTGTCAACCACTTCCTGTGTTTCGAGTTATTTACAGAGTTATGTAATCCTGATGACATCACATGAATTAATTGGAATGATAAATTAGTCATTTTTTCAAAATCCTTTTAGAGAATTAAGGCGCATTACCCCTTAAAGTGTTTAAAAATATAAAGGAAAAAATTAAAATTGAAATTTGAGGTTTTTCCATTCTTTTTTTAGCTATTAGCTTTTAAGGGATATATATATATATATATATATATATAT
>MQRK01204431.1:9028-21559 GCA_001938485.1 Girardia tigrina
GTGTTGACAACATGGGGGGATATTTTGATTAAAAATAAAATGTTATTATTTAAAAAAAATCGATTTACATTTTACTTTAATTTTGACCCGTTTCATATCGAACAACCTAATACTTTAACTACTAAATAGTAGAACATAATAAAATAATATGAATCACAAGATAATTACATTTGTCGACTATTAGAATTTGAAGATATAAACAATAAACAACAAAAAAAGATGATGAATCATTTAAAGCTGATTATAAGAACCTAAATATATTTATTTCTGTTCCTTGTTCATTACCAAATCGTCGGGAAGATGATAATTCAGCCGATGGACCAAGACGATATTAATACCTTCTTAAGTCGCATCTGAAATTAACGAGGGATCATTGTAATTTATTGATAATATTAAATATTATTAAGTAAAATAATATATATATATATATATATATATATATATATATAATATATAAAATAATATATATTAATGTATCCATGGAATTTAGAAACCTATTTTTGAAAGCCTTTTACTGAATCAATTTTCTTCAATCTTTGCATACTTACTCATTCTCGACGACAATAAATGATTATGTGAAAATTTGATCAAACTGGTTTTTTTTGCAAAAAACTAAAAATAAATTTTTGCAAATAAACGTTTTGCCATTATCCACAAATGTTTAAACTGTAATTAATATAAATGTTTGGTTTTTTCCTACCATGTTCTATAATAAATTTATTGTGTTATTAGTAACTATTGAATTGCAGAATGGTGTTGCAAATTTTTTTTTATAAAATTTTCCTTTCTACAAATGATTTTAATAGTTACTAATAACATAATAAATTGATTAAAAAATGTAATAGTAATTTTCCTTTCTACAAAAGATTACATAAAAAAATTCTGTTGGCCAAGTAGAGTTCTGTCCGCATAAAGAATGGATTAAAATATTTTTTGTTTACTAGTTAAAACAATAAATATTTACGGGGCTTATAACTTTAATAGCATTTTCTGTCATGTAAGGTTCATTAGTGTCTCATGTTTGTATTAAGGGGAGCTTAATTATCATATAAGTTTTTAGAAGGTATTTGTGCCAACTTAGCTACAATGAAAAGTTTATCAATGATAATACATATAAATTTATATATTAAAGTTATTTTCCGATCTATTTTTGTTCGTAAGTTAACCTTTTGTGATTGTCATACTTGACAAAGTTTCATCGTGATTAAATGAGTGATGTACTGTTAAATGAATAATGATGCTGATTGTCTCGAATAATTCAAATAATACTTGAAAACATTATGAATATTAACAAGTGGAAATAATATAGTATTGAAAATATTTTATCAATGTGGTTAGAAAATTTAAACTAATTTAAATTATTTAGACCATAAATATAATTAGCAAGAATAATAATACAGATTAATAATTGGAGCGAAAAGTAATAAAATTGTAAATTGACCGAACTTTTGTAAGCCGAACAAAACATCAATTCGTAGTATCAATTTTACATCAATTTTCAAATGACATTGGACATTTGCGAAATCTACATGTTTTGATAAATCTAATCAAATAATCTTTTACTACAAAGACATGAATTTAGACAAAATACTTTAACATTAATTAAGAACACCAACATGGAGTTTTAAACAATTATTTTCAATACAATTTGAATTGTTCTGTGGACTACTTTCAAGCTTTCAGAATTTGACATCATTCTATTGGGTTGTTCGGTAAGTCATTTCGTTTTCTTGTATTAAAGTAAAAGACAAATTTTTATGACGAATAAATATTTTATTGAAATAAATATTGATCATTGTGGTTCAATACCTTCTTCCATCTTCCTGGCAGTGACATGATTCCACGTTCATAAAATATTTGTTCTTTGCTGCTAAAAAACTTTTCTAAAAAAAACTGCTAAAATAAAAAATATAGTCAATGATTATTAACGATTATTAATATAAAAAATATATTTAAAAGAGGTATTAAAAAAACGAAATGACTTTCCGAACAACCCAATACATTGATACATTTTTGTTAATGTCTTTTAATAAACAATTATTCGAACAAATATTCACTATTTTCAGATTTTATTTTTAAAGTTCAAATTTTGTAATTTTGTCTACATTAATTTTATTTAAAAAATGATTTTATTAAAAAAAAACATTTAATTAATCAATTTAAAAATTAGTTAAAAGTTATTTACTTTATTTAATTTTTTTAATATTAAAATTTAAAACGATTTAATAATTTTAAAGTTTTTAAATATCTTATGCTGTAATTTAAAATGCAAATTATACTATAACTATTCATCATGAACATCCAAAATATCAATTTTCCACCTGGGTGGGAGAAACACATTTCCAAAAACTAAACTCAACATACAAAATTCAACATACAAATTTCAACATACAAAATTTAAAATATTCCTCACAACATAAATTAGTCATTTCTCACTTCGGCTATTTTTTAAATATTTAAGATATGAAAAAAATTTAGTTAAAATGATTTCTGAAATGGATGTTGCAAACACTTCACAAAGGTAAGAAAGATTTTTTTACGGATGCATGGAAAGCTTTGTACGGACAAACAGAAATACTTCTTAATATATAAGATTTATTGTAATATTAAAAATTATAATATTATTGTAAAACTAATTGCAAAAATAAGAATAAATTAATAATAAGAATAAATTAATAAATTAAATGTTCTTTAAAGTAAATTATTAAATAATAAAAAATATTTTATTATTTTTCATAATTTTTATATGATCAAAAATATTATTTGTGTTTGAACAATTTAATTAATTTAAATTTTTCATTTTACGCATTATATTTCAGTGGATTTCCCTATGTCCTCAGAAAAAAATGGACAATAAATTTCTCTCTTATATATATAAAAGGTTATTACGTAATCAATTTCTGTTATAGACATATAGCATATAACTAATTAAATATTTTCAAAAAAAATAGAAGAGAGGCTTGTTTTAACATTGATTGATGAGTTACATGATTTGATCAATAATGCCTTGCAAGAGACTCGCTCCCAATTACTGCACAATATTTTAAAATCGGTTATAGTCACATCCGACCAACAAACTTCTATGTATCCAGCAAGATTACTACCATTATCAAATTATCTGTACTCCTTAATCCACTTTCAGAGTTGATGAGACGTATCTCCAATGTATGTGATATTACACCCATTACAAGAAAATCGATAAGTAAGATCAGAGCAAAAACTTAAAGGAGTTTTATTACTAAGCATACTTTGAATTTTGTATTATTTCAATGTGATTTTTAAATTCAAGTTTTTTGATCAATTGATTTTAAAATACCTGATTTAAATTTTTAAAACCTTCTGAATAGGGAACAATTAAAGTATATGCAATATTTGAATCTCCATTAGATAAATTTTCTCGTTTTAATTTATCTTTTCTATTGAATTCTTTATTTATTAATTTATCTATTGTCTCATAAGTTAATTTTTCCAGAAACTATTTAGAATATAGATACTCATGTCAAAGTTCAGATAGTTTATTTATACTAGCATATACTTTCACAAATGTTGAAGATAAAGACCAAGATCTAAATATCAAATCTTTTATCATACTCCGTTTATAATTGGGTTCACAAAAGCTTTTAGGAGTTGTATACAACCCAGTATCCGTTTGCTTTCTATAAATTTTTTATATATTTTTCATTTTTTTATTAATTTAATCAAATAATTTTTTAAAGTATTTCCCAAAAAATAAATTAAAAAAAATAAAATAATTGAAAAAAAGAATAAATTAAGATTTTCTATTTTTTCTTATTTTTAAATTTTCTAAAATATTTTTTAAAAATAAATTATTAAATAATAAAAAAATGTTTGATATTTCCTATTCTTTATTTTTGCTATCACATTTTTTTAGAATCAAATTTTTTTACTCATCATGAGGTTTATAAATTTTTTTTCAATACATAATAAATTAATACTAAAATTAATAATAAATTGAATAAGTATTTCAAAACTCTTCAGTATTATTGTAAAAAAATAATTGCAAAAATTGCAATAACATAATTTTTTTATTATTCAAAAATCTATTTTTTTATTTTTGTAAAATATTTTCCTAAAAATAAAATTTTAACTTTCACTTTAAATTGTTGGGTATTACAATTAAATCTCGCTTCTATCATTCTTTATATTAAACTACTAATCTGACTCAAAATCGACCAAAAGGTTTTCTTCCAACAATAATATATGAAGAATGAACACAATTCCTTTTAATAAACTTTATTTGCAAATGACAACTTGAGCACAAACTTAAATCGAAACTTTAACAATAAATCAATATTTTGAAACACACTCAATCAGCAGAAACCAATATCAATTTAGAACGAACAATATCTGAAAAGTTATACTTAAATCTTTCTCCTTTACAGGATACTAGAATTAAAACAAGAATTAAAAAATAAGAAAAAGGATTACCATAAATCATAATGAAACTCAATGCTTTAATAGGGTCCGCAAATACAATTTTTGTCCGAAATTTTGTTGTGAATAATACTGAAATAATAATTGTTTATATACTAGTTTTTTTCTAACCTTGAAAATTAGTTTGCTAAAACAAATCTAAAAATATTTACAAATATTATACAAATTTTATTAAAATAATGTAAATCGAAAATTATTGATTTTTTAACAGAGAATAATTTTTAATTAATTTTTTACAAAACTTTTTGAAAATTTAAATTTAAATTTTAAAACACCAAAATCTACAATGAAATTTTCGCGACCTTACATGTTGTATAATGGACTAAAGTTTCCAAGTTGCTTATTTAATTGTTAATTTAACTTACAGGTCTCTGAAACCCGGATGTTAAGTAATATATTTATTTTTTCAGTAGAAGGATAAATACTAAATTTGAGTTCTCAGGTGAACTTTTTTCGAGAGATTTACAATATTTTTGTTCATGTTGTTTACAAAATAATCATTTGCACGATCAACTTATTATATTTTTTCAAGACTGAATATGATATTTTAAATAGTATGCGAAAGTTTAATTCGCATTAGCATCTTCAAAAATCACTATTTCTTCTATTCTATTAGGTTGATTCAAAAGAAATGTCGCTTTTAATGTATTTAATATTCATTGTTTGAAATTATTAAAAACACCAATTTGACTTTTCATATTTTTATTTAAACAACAATTTTGATTGTCCTTAAGACAATCTTTGTCAAAGCTTTCGTACGATTGCATTCTAAACAAAATTGATTAATGAATTAATTCTTATTATTTTTTAGCAAATGGAGAAATAAATATTTTAATAAAATATTTACTCAAAACTTATTGGATAATAATAAAAATGGTTATTATTTATTTAAAAAATATTAATTTGATTAATTTATTAAAAATTGTAAAAACTAATTAACTTATTTAAAATTGTCAAATTATTTGAAATTAAAAATAAATTTAAACATAACATATTTTTAGATAATAAGAATTAAAATATTAATCATCCATCTGGGTAGGAGAGACAATTCCAAATTGACAAAATGCACCAAGAACTACAAAACACGGCCGGCATTACTCAATAGAAATGGGTCAATTCTTATGCACGACAACGCTCGTCCACATGTTGCAAGAAAGACCATGCTGAAGTTCAACGAACTGGGATATGAAACTCATCCACCGTACTCACCAGACCTTTCTCATACAGACTATCACATTTTCAAACATTTCAGCCAGTTCCTTCGCGAAAAACGCTACAGAAATCAAGGAAATGCTGAAAGAGCCTTGGACGACTTCATTGCCTCCAGAACTCCAAAATTTTATGAAACTGGAATAAAAAAAACTTGTTACCCGTTGGCAACAGTGTGTTCAATGTAATGGTTTTTATGTTGACTAATAAAGTCAATTCTAAAGAAAGTTATGTTCATTTAAAGTTGACGGTTAAAAAACGACATTTCTATATAATCTATAGATTTGTAAGTTTCACAAGTGTTTTGTCTGGATTCATTCATCTAAGTACACAAATGTGATATTTTTATTATTATTTAGTAAAATTAGGTCACAGGGTTTGATATAAATGTTTATCAGTCTAAAATTTAATTAAAGAATGTTGTTTTCATAATTTTAAAAGTTCACTTACAAGTTTCATAATTAAAATGGAAAATTCAATTTATATAAATGAAACCGAGTTTGGTTTTGTTACAATATCTTCTGTAAGGATACATTTTTAAGGATTTATTTTTATTGCCAAATCTCTTTATATTTAATTTTGTGGTTATTGATTTATTATTCTAAATACTCTGAGTCTTTCGTTACTTTTCATATTTTTCAGATTGTTTTACCACAGTTAATATTTTGTCTCATTCAACAATGGGTCCTGCCACTTCTTCATAATAGTGTTACTCCGTTTTCTCAATCTCATGTTTCCGTTATTATAGAACGACTGTTGAAATTGTCTATTCCAAACCATGTAATTTGGCTCATGTGCTTCTATACTATTTTTCATTCGGGACTCAATGTTTGTGCCGAGTTGATGTATTTTGGTGATAGATTATTTTACAAAGATTGGTGGTGAGGGTTTCGTTAGATTTTTAAATTTATATTATTTTAATTTAATAATTCTAATAATAAATATAACTTTTTGAGACCAAATTTTAAAACTTAAATTTTTATTCCAGTAATAGAAGAGAATAGCACCATTTTAAATTTTTAGTTTTAGAAAACTTGTTTCGCCTTTATGGCATCATCAGTTCTGAATCCTAATCAACTTCAGTTGTATCATTCATGTCTTACATAAAAATACTTTTATATGGTTTATGAATCACTTTGCACGTTTAAACTAGGTTTCGAAAACTTAATTAACAGTGCTTCCTTAATTATCCTTTCATAATTATAATCAAATCGACTGATTAAAACTCGAAAATTACTGTCATGTCTTTTCCTACAATTTCCGTGACACTTCAACATTGGAGAGACAAATCGTCACCTCCGTACTAGAATTGCTGAACATACTCAATTAAGTGGAAATAGCTCAATTATGGATCATTAGTTGAAGTGTCATGGAAATTGTTTAACAGTTTGAATTTAATGCTTAATTTAAAATTTATATTTATCAATAACTTTAAAAGTATAGCATTTTTGATTGTTCTTACTTTGAACCAACTTTACTGCATTTCGAAATATAAAATAAACATTTAAAATAAAAAAAATATCTAAATTTAATAATCCATTTTAGTCAAACTTTATAATCTATTTCATTGATGGAATTTTTCATATCTCAAACTATCAGTGAAAAGAAACTCACCTAACTCATCATCGATCGTATAGAGATAATTGATTTCGTCCCCCAGATTTATATAATAAATAATATCAACTATAAACAAATATTTGCGACACTCCAGAAATAATGCAAGAAATGTCATAAGCTCTAGAGAGAAAAAAAGGTTAAAAGTACTCCAAAGTAAAAATATTGGACATGAATGGAAAGGCAAAAAAGTGTATAGTTTTCCATGACATCCCATACCTTGGTTACTGGTAGTCTGTCAATGTATATAATCTATAGATTTGTAAGTTTCACAAGTGTTTTGTCTGGATTCATTCATCAAAGTACACAAATGTGATGTTTTTATTATTATTTAGTAAAATTAGGTCACTGGGTTTGATAAAAATGTTTATCAATCTGAAATTTAATGAAGGAATGTTGTTTTCATAATTTTAAAAGTTCACTTACAAGTGTCATAATTAAAATGGAAAATTCAATTTATATAAGTGTAACCGAGTTTGGTTTTGTTACATTATCTTCTGTAAGGATACCATTTTCAATTTACCATTCTGATCCAAACATATTATCATTTATCAGTCTCATCATCTCAAATTTATATTTGTGGCCATAAAAAAACTTCATAAAGATTAGGATTATATACGCATTATATTTTGCCATGATCTGAATTCCTAAAAAAAGTTTTAAGTTTATTTAAAGCCAATCTTCATAGTTTTCTCTAAAAGTTTTTTCTTAGATTTATTAATAATATATAATTAACAACACAGATTTCTTACAGATTTGTCTTTTTATATATAATAAGCACTGTAAAATTGACCATAACCAGGACCAATCTAAGATAATGCTGGCAATTAGGTCAAAAAATTTGTCTTTTCACTAAAGTGTTTTCTACACGTTGTTTCTCCTGGATCTAAAGTCAACTTTTCAAATAGTATTCAAATGCATAAATATCCTCGTACATTTACATAAAATCCTTCCATATCCATTTAACGAAAGTTTAACAAATATAAATATACAACATTTCATCAATTTTCTTATCAGGATATAAATCCAGATCGTCATACGATGAATTGGCATTTTATTGTATATTTCAGAACACTAAAATATTCCTCACAAACCTCACTTTAATTATAACTTATACGATGAATTGGCATTTTATTGTATATTTCAGAACACTAAGTTATAATTAAAGTGAGGTTTGTGAGGAATATTTTCGAATGGTGTTTATTGTATGTTGTGCTTGGTATGTTGTTTTTAGGATTGTATTTCTCCCACCCAGGTGGAAGATTGATATTTTGAATGTTTTGAACCGTGGGATTATTTGAACAATTTTGAAATGTAAATATTAACTTTAAAATTAAGTTAATGAATTTTAATAAATATATAATATTATTTTAATCAAAATACAGGGTGTCCCAAAAATATGTATACACATTAAAAATTTAATTTTATTGATTAAAAAAGTAAAAATAAGTACGAGTAATATTTATTTATATTGGTCACTATTTATGTTAAAAAAACTATTTATATTAAATATAATGAAAGTTAAACATAAATAAAATTCAATAAAATTAAATTTTTAATGTGTATACATATTTTTGGGACACCCTGTATTTTAAATCTATTTGAAAGTGATTTAAAATATTTTAATATTGGATTGTAACGTAAAGACTTATTTAAAAATTGTAAAATATATTTTTGAAAATAATTTAAAATTTTAGTAAGGAATTGTAATTTAAATTTGTTCGAATAATTAGAGGTTTAGAAATAGCTTAAAAAATATTAATCAATAACGATGTCTTACTACGAAAGTTTTGAGAGGTATTATCCTTGAGACAATTCGAGTTGTTATGTCAATAAAAGTATTGGAAATCATACTAGTGTTCTTAATAGGGTTATTAACTTTTTAGTGATCCTCATTCTTTTAAGGTATTAAGCCCGAAGTTTTATAAGGAGGCCTGAGACGCTTATGGCTTCAAAATGGATTGTCGTTCCTAAGCTTCACCGGCTAACCGGTTTCGCAACACCACTATCCTGATTAAAAATCAAGAGTATATGCGATACAATCATCCACTCGACTGCAGGGTCACTACTCCCTACAGCCATGACACTCAGATTTAAAGCTAGAGCCTTGTAAGTGGATTGCAAGCCAACTGGTACTACAATATTCTATCGGCGCAGATATCGGTTAGCTATCAGATATGTAGTCGAACCCATTCTAGTTTCACATGGACACTTCGTTGAATTATGTCTGCCCGGCTTGCGCAGATGATCCCTGAACTTTTTAGTAAAGTTATTTATTCCTCTTTTTTATTACAAACAGAAATTGTTTTAATATAACTTGACTATGTTTACAAGTATGATAATTATATTAATTTGATATTTTAAATAAAACATATCATCTTTAATAAGATTTTATAAAGATTTTACTAATAATTTTAACACTAATTATAAAATTGATTATTGACAAAACGTTGGTAATTAAGCTTCATAAATAATGCTTAAATGTGTAAATGGATTCTTTTAATCACATTAGAATATTTCGAAGAATGTTTTTTTCAATTTTTTGAGACATTGTGATAGTTTTTTAACTACATAAATAGCAATTTATTACTTTATTTTGTATTAACTGAAGATGTCGTAACGGTGAAACCCATCTTTTTGAGTAAGAAATTTCATGAAAAATGGCCGTTGTTTTTATATAATGCATTAAGTCTTAAAATTTTCACAATAATTGACCTCAAGGGTCGATGTGTGTAGATGGTTACATGTTATTTTAAACAAGTTTTTGTAATTGTAAAATGTAAACTTTATTTTCTATTTTTAATCAAATAAATTTAAACAATAAAAAACCTATAGGTTAAAATAATATATTTTTTTATCTAAATTAAAAATTCGATAGAGGATGTTCGAATGAAAGTTTTTTGTTTCAAATTTACAAATTTCTAATTTATAAAAGTAAATTTAATAAATGTTTAAAACATTTCCTTAAAATTAAAAGTTATTTACTTTATTTAAAATTTTGATATTAAAATTTGAAAAAATTTAATATTTTAAAAGTTTTTTAATATCTATTGTTGACATTTAAAATGCAAACTATGTTCGAATAACTATTCATCGTGAACATCCAAAATACCAAATTTAAAATATTCCTCACATTCAGTATTAGGAATTTTATCTTGCTGAGAGTAATATAGATATGTGCATAAAGAAGAAACACCCAACATTCATTATGATAAGAAGAGTTTAAGTGAGGTCAAAGTGCATACTTTTAGGTCATACTTTAGTGCATACTTTTCTCTCTCTGCCATCAGTGCCAGTGTAATGATATGTGTGTACCGACTTGGCCCTTTTTGACATCATGGTCTATCTCTATGGAAAATTGCAAAAAACCTTAACATCTCTGTTCATGCTGCTCACGGTGCTCTTCATCATCGAGTGCCTCATTCTATGAAGCAACAGAAGAAGGAACCTGGACGCCCACGAGTCAAAACAAGTGAAACTGACCGCCACATTCGTCTAACCATGAAGCGAGAACGATTCCGCAGTACAATCAGTTTGGCCTGTGAGTTTGGAGTGAGCTGGTGGACCATAAATCGCCTGGGAAACGAAACTGGAATTCCCTCATGACTCGCAGTAAGAGACTATCTTACCCAACTGCATAAAATAGCCAAACGGAATTGGTGTCGCTCTCATTACTACACAGACTTCAGTGCGTGGTTATTCTCGGATTAAAGCTCTTTTGAGCTAGCAGACTGTAGTGCACAAAGACGTGCTTTTTTTCATCGACGGTCAAATGAGAAGTTAGCTCCACGTTGTGTTCTACCTGTTTCAACAAACGGTTGTCGAAAACTGATGATCTGAGTTATATTTCGAGTAATGGTAACAAAACATTGATGACAATATAACTACCACATACTACACATCTGTTAGAGGCATATATTGTGTCTTTACTTGATGATATTTCACTCTCCATCTACTGGCGTCATGTGTTTCAATAAGACAACGCATGACCACATTCCGCTGCACATACTTGACAATTTCTCAAGCAGTAATAATCAACACAGTGCCATGACCTGCTTTAAGCCCTGATTTAAATTACATTGAAAATATATGGGGTTTGATGAAGGGTTACATTCGTGAGCATAGTAATGTGACTTACTTACAAACCCTCCGTCAATCAATCACAAAGGCTTGGGACCATGTTGTCACACCTGAAATGAGCCACCGTCTCTATTCATCTATGCCAACACAGATACATAAAGTGCTTGCTCATTGAGGTGTTCGTCAATTTTCTTTAATAAAATTATTTCATGGATTATTAAGTCTTTATACCAATTATTGCTGGGTGTTTATTCTTTATGGACTATACTATAGAAAAAATGAATTTTTAATGTATTTTCTGATAGTCAATACTTTATTCTGAGCCCCACATTTTTGGTTATAGAATTTCCTCATAACACAGGAAATCATTATTTTCCTCTTTTCAGTCAATTCGTGACACGAGATAAAACGTGGTTTTTAGAAATTTTTTATACATAAAATATTAATAATAAATAAAATAAATGTGAATATTTTATCAAATTCGGTTTAATTTAAAGGTATTCCGAATTTTCTATTTAATTGATCATTAGCGTTTTTCTTATTTCAGGAATGCCAAGACTGTCACAGAATTCTGGTCTACATGGAATATTCCCGTCCATCGATGGGCGAGACGGTATTAATTTTCGCTCTCATCCTTTTTCATCTTTTCCCTTTTTTCAGACACATTTTTAAACCCCTTCTAAAGAGAAATTATAAAAGAATCACTGCCTCAATTGTCGTGTTTTTTATTAGTGCTTTCTTTCACGAATTTCTCGTGTCAGTTCCTCTTAGAATGTTCAGATTGTGGTCGTTCTCGGCTATGATCGGCCAAGTACCGTTCGCAATCTTTGTCTCGAAATATCTCAAGGGAAGTCAATCGGGAAATTTTGCAGTATGGATATCGCTCATCATCGGACAGCCTTTGGCGATGTTAATGTATTTCCATGACTACTATGTTCAAAATATGCTTTCATGAAAGAATTGTGATTAATAACCGGTTTATGAGACTGTTTTGTTGATTGTGGTGTCATTAATACATAATGCACGCGTTGAGTAATGCGCTATTATCACAGAGTGTTCGGAATTCGAACATTTAAATTTGTTATATATATATTTTTTTTAATTAAATTAAAAATATTTATTATTATATGTATATATAAATAATATATATTGTTTCAAAATCGATCGAAATTG
>MQRK01204467.1:3935-17754 GCA_001938485.1 Girardia tigrina
AATATGCTTATTCAATATTTTAAAATTAAAAATGATATAATAAAACAACTATTAAAAAATCAAATACGTATTTAAAAATAAAATGTTTTTAATGTGTTTTTTAAATATTTTGAAAAAAAATTAAAAATGATATAATAAAAGAAAATCATAAAAAATTAAATATCTATTTAAAAATAAAAAATATCTGTTTAAGGTTTCTATTAAATATCTTAAAATGATAAGAAAACCACTAAATATTAAATATTTATTAATAAGTTAAAATATTTTTATTGTCATAACAATTTATATATTTTAATAGAAGTATTAAGCAATTTAAATAAATTTTAAAATAAATTTTTGGTTTTAATGTGAAATGTATTTAATAAATTTGCAAGATTTTAAAAAGTGAATCAAAAAGAATTTAATAGATTAATTTGTGGCGGGATAATTAAATTAACAGAAAAATTTGTTTAAATATGTAAATTGTTCTTATATAAATAAAGTTTGGTGTTAAAAAATGAATTTGGATATTGATGTGGCAACTACCTCTCACTTAAATAAAAATTGTTTTTTTCCGAGTGGCGGTATGAATCTGTTAATATTTAATATATTTGTCTTATCTTCATTTTTATTGAAAAATGACTTTTTAATATCAAAAAAATAATTACTGCTCTCACTATTTTAACAAATTTCGATACTTAGCGAGGAGAATCTTATAGGCAAGATCGTAAATTATTGGTTTCTGGTTATTGATTTATTTTTGAAGTAGCTTTGATTCGACTAACAATGAAGAAAAAGAATTGATCAATGATGAAGAGTGTGAGTTATGGTTGGGCGCTTGTCATTCTTTTAAACAATTCATTTCTATCGATCTGTTGTAAATAATTCTTTTCAATTCTTCAAGAAATGAACAACCACCAGCTCAAGACCATGTCAGTAGAGAGTCAGATTAAAAGATGTTTCTGAAAACCTTCAAAGAATCTCGCGTACAGAAATTATTCACATTAAAATTACGACGCTCAAAAAATATCCTGAGTCGCAGAGTTTGATCACAGTTTGATAGATATTTTGTGTCTGTGATTTGAATCATTCCTCATTTGAAACTGTCGATTGAGTATGGGATTTTATTTTCTGTTGAATATTTTTTATGTTATTGAACATTTTTTGAGATATGACTAATTTAAATTTTAGATTAAAAGGTTAAATAAAAGATTAAAATACCTGAAAAACGCTTAAAATATTATTAATTTTAGAGTAAATTAAAATACATCTTAATTATGAGGAATATTTTTTAATGGTGCTTATTGTATGTTGTTTTAGGATTGTGTTTCTACCACCCAGATGGAAGATTGATATTTTAAAACGTCAGATTATTTAATCAATTTTAAAATTTAAATTACTAACTTGAAAATTAAATATATCATAAATAATATATTTATAATATTTTTTAAAATAATTAAAATTATTTTGTAATTTAAATTTGTTTGAATAATAAAATGTTTAGAAAGAGAATGAAAAAAAATTATCAATCAAAAACGATGACTAGTTACAAAAGTTTTGCGGAGAACTCTCCGGGAGGCAATCCAAGTTTTGATATCAATAAATGTATTGAACATCCAATTAGTGTTCTTAATCATAATATATACAATTTTACAGATATAAGTATAAATATATATATATATATATATATATATATATATATAATTTATATTTTCCCATCTAAATAAGAAGGGTTCATTAACTATCTAAGTATCTTAACATAAATTATAAGAACAATGATAAAGTTAATGACAAAATTAGTCATGGTAATTCATAAATGATTTATACATTTTTAAAGAATATTGATATATGACATCTAAATTTCTTTTAATACAATTTTATATTTGAAAACCATTACAGTTAAAAAGTCACTTTTGTCTTTCTTTAAGATATTTACAATTGCATAAATTATTTATGGATAAAATATTAGTTTACTTCTATACAAAGTAATAATAATCTCCATCTATTTGTCAATTTATCATAATTCGTCTAACCAAATACTCTCAGCTGCCTTCAAATTGCTTCGGTGATTAATGATTCTTTATCTGTCCTTTAAAGATACGATGGATGTTAAAGAATTTTATAATACAATTTCACAGAGCTAATGATATCGATTATATTAATGAATATTATTATTTCAACTCTATCAGTTTCTACTATTATTTATAGAAAATTTATATTATTATTTTATTATTTAAAATTTATAACTATTTATACGACTGTCTTTCTCTGAATATAATATGTGTATGTCCGTAAAACTTCGTGAGGATTTCAAATTTTTAGAAACAATTCGATTGGAAAAAATATAAATAAAAAATAAATATTACTTTCTTACACGTAATTTTGATCTGCTAGAACAATTCAATTTAAGAACTGAATCTCGATAGCACAATTTAAAAATTATAGGATAATTAATTACGAAAATCATGAATTTATAAAAAATTTAAAAGAAAATAAAAAAATAAGTGTTAGATGTTTTTGGAACATATGCCACGCTATCAATATTAAAAGCCGACATCAGTTTTTCAAATTTTATTTCTCTACAAAAAAATGTCTAATACATTTTATTGAAACAAATTTAACTGAAATTAAATTCATTTCTTTTTTTTACTTTTGAGGAACTATTTATTCCATACATCTCAAACCAGTATAATAAAAATAAATATAGTAATAGTAATCCATTTCACTTTTTTTAATTTCTGACTATTAAATAATTTCATTTTTTTAATTTGCATTTACGAAATTTTATCATCGATAATATAACTTTATTTAGTTTTTTATTTTTTTTAATTTTAAAATAATACTTTGAATTCAATTATTATTTCAAAAATTTTCAAAACATTTCATAAAAAATTCCTAACATTCCCCCTTTTCTTTAAAATTTTTTTAACTTTTCAACATTTCGGATTATTGGTTTCTTGTCATTATCTTCTAATTTATAACTCTTCTCACGAATCCTTTCTATAATGGTGTATGGTCCTTCATAATTTTCATCTCCTTTATGTTTCACTTCCTTTTATATCCACACCTTATCTCCCACCATGAACTTGCATCTTGTTTGTTCCTCTGGGACTTTAATGTTGTCGTCTGAAGCCTGCCTACCATTACTATAACATTTCTGTCTATCTATTTTCCTATTGAGTATAATTTCAGCTGGGCTTCTCTCAATCGTTTTTTGACGGGTCGCATTCAACGTGAATTCCACCTCTGGGAGCATATCTGCCCAACTCGTCTCCTTCCTTTCTTTTAAACTTGGATGTATATATTCACGTATAGTACGAAATTATCGTTCACCATGCTGCTCGTATTATGGTGGTACGGGCTCGAGAACACTAATTGTATACCTTCTTTAACCATTAATTCTTTTATCACCTGCGATTCGCAACTTTTCCCGCAGACTATATGTATTTCTTTTGGAGCGCCAAATTTCAATATTCATTTTGTCAATATTGTGTGCATAATCGTATGCTCATCTTATCGTTTGATTGCTGTCAAAACTATATATTTACTGAAATGGTCAATCATGGCCATTATATACCTTCTTTTCTTATTGTCTCCCTCCATGGGCCGCATATATGCTTCTGATGAAGTTATTTTGATTGTCTCCTCTGTTGTTTTCGAAGTATCTGTTTTGGTTTGTTGACATTCTTTACACGCCCCGACTATTTATTTTACCGTTTTGCGTTCCTCTTCCATCTCGAATTTATCCATCAAATAATGATACACTTTTCTGCGTGACATAAAAGTCTGTGAGTCTGTATGATTAATTCACTTCTTTTTTCTTAGGGTATCCACTGACATTGTGTTTTTTTTGCCTGGTTTCTTGTCGTAACCGCTAATAACCGCAATTTTAGTTTGTCCGACTTTGCATCTTTATGTTGCATTTGACATTGAGTACATGTATCGCATGCGCGGAGAGATAAAATGTTTGTATTTTATGTAATTCTCCTTTTCTCCTCATCTCTATAACTAAACTAGTAAGGTAATTTATCCATGTTTGGAACTGAGCGGTTATCGGTTTCTTTGTATGAAGCATAAAGGTGATAGCTTTATGGTCAGTTCTCAGTTTAAATCTCTTGTCATATAAATAATAATTAAAATGCTGACAGAAATAATAAAGGGCTAACAATTCCTTCCTCGTTATACAATACCCTTTCTCATGTGCATATCATGCATATGTAAAATAAATATTAATGATTATGAGCTTTTTTGGATTTATGTATATTTATAAATAATTATGTACTCTATTGCGTAAAGTTAATCGAACACTTCACAAATTGCTTGAATATCGATTTCGGGTTCAAAAGATCTTTTAACAAGGCTTGTTAGAGAATTAGATTGCTCCGGGATTTAATTTTTCCTCTTTCGTTTCTCTCTCAGTTAATTTTGTTTAATGATATTTGAAAAAATTGATTGAACTTAAAAACTTTTAGTCTAAAAAAGATATCATAAGTAAAAAATTAATTGTGGGAAAATATGATATAAACAAAAAATGAATGAATAATGTTTTATGATGATGTTTCGGTGTTAAATTTTGTTTTTAATTTAAAAAGTAAGATGTTTGTTTCATTTATCTAAGTGAAGAAAGTAATAAAGATTTTGTTATAATTGTCGAATTTTAATTGATTACGATATATTCTAATGATGAAATATTTAACATGGTCAAGTTATCAGATCAAGTTGACTGTTACGATGGAATATTTGCAATTTATTCGGGGTTACGATTTCATTAAAGAAGCAATGGTCCTCTGTCAGGAAATGAGAATGTGTTGCGATACTCTAGCTACCCGCCGTTCCGCGGATGATGTGATGACAACCATATACCGTCCTGCTTATCTTTAATGATTTGGATTAACTCTTTACTTTTCTTGAAAAATAAATTAGCCTAATAGTTAAATTAAATTAATTAAAAATGTTACCGAAAAGTCTTCCCTTAAACAACAATAATAAAATTAAGTAAAAATTATCTAAAATAAAAAAAGTAATTCATTTAAATTTAAAAAAATTCAAAATAGGAGTCGAAACCGTCTAAAATAAAAATATTCAAAATCGTGTTTTTAATTTTTATTAATTTTTTTTTAACAATTCATTTGTCAAAGAAAAGTTAGTTTGTCCAATTTTGAAGAAAAAGTTAATGTGTTTTCTAAATTTTAAAAAAAGTTCGTGTTTTACAATTTTTATAATAAAAGTTCATGTTTTCCAATTTTTATAAAAAAGGTTCGTGTTTTCCAATTTTTAAATAAAAGTTCGTGTTTTCTTAACGCCCCTAAAAAAGTTCATTAAATTAAATTTTAAAAAATGGGGTCAATGATTTTTTTTGTCTAAAAGAAAATGTAATTAACTTAAATTAAAAAATGGGATTCAAAACCATCAAAAATAAAAAAAAATAATTAAATTAAACTAAAACTCAGGTCAAAACAAAGCAGGGTAAAAAAAACGGTGTCAAAACGGCGGGGTCATAACAATACATACTCGTATTTAATTTCGGGAGATTACCCGTCATTATCAGACTAAATTAACATTCGTTTTTGCAGCTGATATATGAGAGACATCTCGGCATCTCTGCAAACGGATCAAAGAGCTTACTCGATTGGATAATGGGAGCAATATTGCTGAACAAAATTTAAAATGCCGAAAGAAAATTAAAAAAAAATGATTTTCAAACTGTGTGCATTAGATTTAAAAATAAATTGGAGAGAGAGTTGTGTCAAGCCTTAGTAGAAAGATCCATGGATCGAAAAAAATTAATATTCAAGTTTCATACTCAAATTTTCTGTTAAACATTTTCAAATAGATTAATTACATAATCATCAAAATCTAAAACCTACAAAACTAATGTTCATGGTGAGTAATCCCCCGAAATTAAATAAAATACTATAAATTTTTAAAAATGACTTAAGTTTATTTCATAAGTTTTTTTATTCGTAATATAATGTTTTATAACACTTTTCATAGGCTGTTTTTTACAAATTAAAAATTTATTTTCATGAAATTATATTTTAAAATTTTTGGAAAAGATAAAATAATAATGGTAATGATTACTGTTAAATTATTTTGTTAATCTTTATAAGGGTAGGATAATCACGCTAACAAACATCTTACATATGTTTGATTTTTCATAAATTTACACGTTTTTCATTTAAAATGAATCACCTACACCCTTAAAATGATAGTTAAGATACCATCTTGTGTAGTATTATTATTGTGAGGGAAAATTCGGAATGCTGTAAGTTTGTTGTTTGTATGCTGTTTAGATTTGTGACTCTCCTACTCAGATGGGATTGATATGTTTATTGATTGATTATTTGAATCTAATGAAATTAATTTAAAGAGATTAATGTTTAAATTATAATTAATTAATAGTTTTATAATTATAAATTTTAATAATATTTTTGGTAAACAATTAAAATTATTGAATTTAATATATTTTAAAAATTACTTACTGCATTTTATACAATAAAATTTTGAAAAATTAAAAGTTAATATTATTCTTATCCCATTAAATAATTTAAAGATTTGAATAAAGCTACAAAAACATATCAATCAAGAACGATGCCACCTTCAGAAATTGCTACTGAAAATGTTTGTGTTGTTAATAAATGTTTACACTCAAATTGTGATATTGCTAATAATTATCATATTTTATTATCTATTTTTAGAGTGGTCCAATAAAAATATCTGTTTTTAAACCCACATAATATAAATTATATACTACATGAATAAGTTTTTTTACACAAATATCAGAAGAATAATATACAAACAGTCAATCAATATATTTACACAAATACCAATGTCTATAATTCTAATTTTTGTGCTTATTGATACACAAAGTATTGCTGTCTATAATTTATTTAATCGGGATATGTAAAACGTAAATTTTTGGACAGCCCTATGCAATACTATTTAATGTATCAAAAATTATGATTCATTAATAATAAAATAAAATCCACATGTCCAAAGCTTTTCATAAAAATAAGTACAAAATAATTTAACTCTAATCATACTTATATTTGCCACAAAAATGGAAGTGACAGACGCAAGAGTTAATCGATCTTTGAAGTTAAGTAAATATTTACTAAATGTCCCAAACCGAAATATTATTGTTAAACTTCTTGTTTCAATGTCTTTTTCAAGTCAGACCGTCACTTATTATTCCAATTTGACCTGCTACTCTGGCTTTTTAAAATATTAAATAAAATTTATGTTGTCTTAATCAATTTATTTTCAAAATTAAAAACAATAATTGTAATTATTAAATAAGTCTATAAAATTAGAAAAATTATTGAATTTTATTTAATAATACTTTTTTATTTTGCTTTATATTTTCCTTTTTTACATTTAAAAACATTTAATTCTAAAAGATATAATTTAAAAATTCCGTATTTTTTGATAAATCCTTGTTCGAAATTTAGAAGATTTTTCCATTTTCGTATTATCGAGAAAGTAATACAAATCATATTAGCCTTTGTCTGTCAGTTTATCTGTTTGTAAAAATCTTTAGAGCCATCTGTGGTGTTCTGATATTTTACATTAATAACGAAAAAAACTCTCAATAATGAAATTGTGATTGTTGTGTAAAGAAAAAATAACGATGTTGAAAATGTTTTTGTTTAAACGTGTGGTATTAATTCGATTTTTTTTAAATTAAACTTTTTATAACAGTACGCTCGACATTTTTACTGTTTTTTTTAATTTTCGTGCACTTTAGTTGAAAGAATGATTTTTACGACTCGAGCTGGTGATTTTGCACAAGATCACAAGGATATCACAGTGGTCTCCCCCTAATTGGTCTTTCCAGAGGCCACATATGTTAGTCTAGGTCGATCCTTGACAATCAAATTCATTGATCAGATTTCAACTATCTTCGAGAAGCTGTGACTTTTGATCGTCATCGATACGATCATTTCCTTGGATGTTGACTCCACCATCGGACACAACGGGACTGAGATTTTGGATGACAACCAGGACGAACTTTACTACCCGATAGGGCTTCGCTCAATCAAGTTGTTTGCCACACGCTTAATGAAAACAGTGACCTGGACTACAACATTATATCTACAGCTTTTCATTATCAAATTTCGATAACTTATTTATTTCCAATTGTTCGCGTTGCGATTTCCTTTGACTCTTACTTGAGCCCATTTTGTAAATTAAATAAATTAAAAGTAAATGTTAAAAAATTAAGTAAATAAGTTTAAGTAAATTAATTAAATTTTTAAACAGATAAATTAAATTATTTTAATTATGCTTCGTTTTTTGAATTGGTTGTTTGCTGCAAAGATTCAGTTGCAATTTTGTGATATTTAAAAACGAATTTGAATTGGTGAGTTGTAATTACCATATATTTGAAAAAAAGAAAAAAAATTAAATTAATCAATTTTATTGAGGTAATTAAGTATGTGTGTTATTTCAGTGTAATTCGCGGATGTGTGTAAAAATGAATTGTGATTGGTTTGAATGCATGTGTTTGTGTGTGTAGTTAAAAATGTATGTGCAAATGTAATTGGAAAATTATAAATAAAAATGTGTTTTGTGTGTCTTAATGTGAAAGTTATGAAAACAAAATATATGACATTTTCAGAATTAAAAAAAATAAAACAATTTGTGAAAATAATGACAAAAAAAAAAAATGTTTGTTTAAATCGATTTATTTAAGATAAATAAAGTTTGGAAAAAGTTTAAATTGCTTTTTGATTTTGAATTTTACCATTTAATTATAATCAAATTTGAAATGGCAAAATCTTGGCAACCTTTTGAAAGGAATTTGGCAAAATTACGCGGAGAAACTAATTTAACGTCACATGCATATTTATTTGTCGAAATGATCAAATACACGGAAGATAAATCATCGAATATCGATGAAATTCATTTAAAAGACGAAATAAATCGTTTGTAATCGGCGGAGAGTATTGTTCAATTTTCGGAATTGAATAAAAATTCCAAAAATAATGTTGAATTAATTCCAAAATGTTTTAATTGTTATATTGCTGAATTAAAAACCAATAAAAAACATCTTGACGAAATAACTCGATCAATTGCTCTTTTTAAATCAGTGTTCGATGTAATGCATTATATTAACATACGAGATGATAAATAGTTTGAAATTTATTACTTTTGTGGAACTAAAATGGAACGTATGTCAATTAGTTTGTGTGATATTGAGAACTATTTTTAAGTTGATTCTTTTGAGCACAAACCAAATTCTTCCACCATCTACTAAAGATGAAAATAATTCAACAGCCGCGGATGTAAAATCAATATCGACACCTCTAAATCAAATATCTTCTCACGATTCTGTTGCTTATTTAAAATTAAAACCCATTTATGACAGAAAACTTGTGTTGTTTCATTTATTAAAACCTGATCATTTGTTTGCAACTGTGGATGAATCAATCAACCAAGGATCAGAAAAATTCAGGAAAAGAATTGTCAATAATGAAAACCAAAAAAACCCTCCGCTGAGATACAACACCAATTACATTTAAATAATTTATCGATGATTGAATGAATTAATTTCAAAAATTATTGGAATTACACAAAAAAGCCGTAATAAAATTGACAATCTGCAAAAAAATTTAAATCAAAATCATAAGTCGATGTTTAATAATTATTCGTGTTTAAATACAAACTCATCAAATGTAAAGATAGTGTTTTTTTAAAGTATTGTTTAATAATTAATTAACTTGTATTCAATTTTAAATCACAAACTATCACTAATCCTTATAATTGGGCTAAACTATGTTATTTTATATTTCGATTTTTTTCATATGATTTTGTAATAAAAGAAGCATTTCAACATATTCCTGTCCCACAAATGAAAGATTTAGGTTTTAAGTAAGCTTTATTTCCATTTATTGTAAAAATAATTATTTAAAAAGTTCGAAACTAAACTATCAACGTATTGTTTTAGTTCCGGAAAAGTAAATAAATACTTTACCAGCATAACTCAGAAATATCATGGATGTTCCTGGATTATTTATGTAAGAAAGTGGAAACGAATTACAAGGCAAATTTTCAATATTAATTTATAAATGAAATATTTTTTCCATAACTTTAGAGTCATTCAGTAAACATTCGCACTACAGACTCCATGACAAGTCGATTTTATTGCGAATTCTCAAGAGACACATGAATCTGAACTATTACCCGACAGTAAACGCTATTACAGCTTCATAATTTTATCACCACTTTCATCATTAATTATTATTCTTTGAAATTGAAGAAGTCGCTTTTTATTTCGGCAAGGCAGAATCTTGGTTTTCTTTCTGTAATTGAGTTGATTTTATTGAGTTATTTTAACTTTTCAAAGGCAGGTTATTATTGATTTGGCTATTTAGTGTCAATGAAAGTAGATTTAAAATTATTACAAAGTTTTCACAGGATTTTTTTATTATCTGTTGTTCAGAAAACATGATAATGCAAATGGATAAGATAAAAATACGTGGAAACTTATTTTCAATACAAAACATCGAATTCGTAAAAGATAACATTGGGGTTGAAAAATGTAAATAACTTTAACTATCTTCTTCATGCAAATTGTTGAAACTCACAACTGTCGTTTCTGGTCCCAATCTTAACCTCAGTAATTTCTCACTGAATCTCTACGTTCATAAAAGTTCTGTGTATGGATGAGGATTTCCTCTCAACCTTGCGAATTAAATTGATATGTTGAATGTACTTTTCCGAGCATAAAAATGGATATTGTCATCAACATATCTTTTCCTAAAAGGCTACCCATCTCACATCGTTCTCGTAGTGTATATTTATGTCAAATTTTAGATGGATTTTGAAGATGCTATACAAATGTTTAGAGACTTAAACCTCCCGATCTACTGATTTTTCAGTTGTCTGGAAGGAAATCTTTGGCTCAATAATAAGCAAACAACGCTTCAACGCAACGTAAAAAAATAGTTGTAGGATTTAAAGTTAATGAATTAAATCTTGTGTATTTGTGAGCTTAAGTTGTATTTGCTTAATAAAAGCATGTAATATAGATTTATAAACACCCACGATTTATGTATAAATACATTCATTATGTTTAGGATTGCAAATTATTCTCATCGTACGGTTCTCAATCTAAATACTGCATGTGATGGAGAATCCCATGTAATAAGAATAAAATTTCATGCAATATTTTAGTTGTTAGAAAAACATTTTAAAAAGTTCAAACTATCAGGCCAATTAATAAAACCGAAAATGTTTAACAAAGATTGACAATAGTTTCAATAATTAGACTAGTACAAATTTGAACATTAGTGTAAAACTCTAATACAGCGATCTGACAGCCTGATGAGTGTTGTGTGTTGTTATTGAGTATTATATGCCTTCCTATATGACTTATTTTTGTTGAGTGTGTTATTTAAATCTTTATTTGCTTGTAGTGTCTTAATTATTTTTTTATTTACTTTTGGGGTGAAGGTCATTGATGAAAGGCCAATTATTTGAAAGAAAATAGATCAGAGAAGGGAATTGTCTACTGAAGGAAACCAACATACAGAAAATAAAATATCCCTTTCGTTAATTAATTTGAAAACAATGTTTCATTCAAGTTAATCAATAGGTTTAGTAAAAACGAGTGTATTTATTTTAGTAATACTCTTGGAAAGTGTATTACGATAAATCTTGTAAAGAATATAACACATTAATAATATTTAGTTTTACCTTTATTATGCATTCTATAATTAAGGAAATATGTTTTCATTTTAATATCATATGACATACATTTTGTTAGAAACACGTTTTAATAATTTTCATATTTAGCTAATAAATGTTATATTTTATTTCTAATAAATACTAAAAACACAAATTAACTGAATAAATAATAGTTTAATGATTACTGTAGTTATTACTGTTGTTATTTAGAATAATAATGAAAATAATATATATTAATATTTTTTGATACAGAAATTATTAACTTTAGAAATAAAAATAAATTTCAGTTTCAAAAAACAAAAATTTAGTTTGTCAAATTTGCATTTTGGTCAACAAAAACATATGTTGCCATTTTAACATTGATGAATATTTTTCCAAAATAAAAATTCAACATAAAATATTATTTCGATAAAATATTATATATTATAATATATATTCACAAAAATGTCAGCCATTACATAAATATGTATAGCCTTCGTTTTTTAAGATGTTAAGTTTTTTTCATCAGAAAACTTAATTATAAAAGCTGAAAAAAGACTAACAATTTGGAGGATTGAAGCATCATCTCCATGTGACGTCACATTTCACACTCCCCCTCGTAACACTTCGTCACTAAATTCAGCTCCCTCTCATCCTCCGGGTGATATCATTTATGGACTGGCTCTAATTCAAAAATTTTACAAAGATAAATATTGTAAAACCAATTATATTTTAAGAAAATAATTTTTAATCAGTCGAAATAATGATAAAAAATAGTTCGAATAATAACAAAAAACATTCATTTGTATTTAAAAAAATAATGATTGTGTAATCGATTTCAATAAATCACGCTGTGGTGCTTGCGTCAAAAGAACAAAAAAACTCAATAAAAAATAACAATATAAAAATTAACATTTATTTTAAAAAACTGTTGTTGACAACAAAAAATTATTATTATCTTTGCGCTTAAATTTTTCATGAGGCATCCATCAATTAACACCACTCTGCCCTTTGTGAGACTGTCTGGATCGATACTATAGGTACTTGGGGAAGCACCGCACCATCAACTCCGTCGGATCTGTCGAGCTGATCCTGACACAATCAATTATATAATTACTATTTCACGCAAAAACTTTCAATAATGTTGATGAGTCACTTGATTGGACATTAATTGCTGGATTAACCGCTTTAATTATTAATGAATCACACAAGATTGCATTGTTTCCTATGTTCTGCAATATAATTCTTACCCTCTTTTGCACCACGTTCTTAAATTCGTTAGCAGAGATGACGGAGAGTCTTCAATGTTTTCATCATCACACGCATTATATTTATATTCATAAACAATATCAAAACATAGTGTTAAAGGTTGAATAGATTTAATAAATAAAGTATTTTGGATATTGTGAGACCTTGATATAATTTTAAAATTTAATTCATAGTTAGTAACAGTTAGTAAAGCATTTTTAAAGTTTTTTAATCTTTAAGAATATGGTACTATTTTAGAATATATTGAAAATCTTAGAAGCAGCAATCAAATATTATTTTCTAAACATAAGTAGTTTGAAAATTTCTGTATATTTGTTGAGGGAATTAAACAGATAAAAATTAACCGGGTAATTAAGACACTCTTATTCATCTTTAGAGAAAATTAATTCAAGAATATCCTTTTGCCAAACATGTTTCGGAACCGTGGTGGTCTTTGAAATCCAAATCTCAATTTAGTGCGCTATATATTTTTTAAGTCCCCCTGTGTTGGATAACTGTTTAAAGGCGCACAGTGAATCCTTGACTCTAATCGAGACGAAAACATTTGATAAATAAATATTTTTTTGATCCTTTCACACAGTTTCGAATGCACTGGCACGCTTTGCCCTTCGTTCCGTGATTCAGAAGACTTAAGGCTATATAAAGGCCCAAAGTGTAACGAGGAAATGAACAGGAAAACTCTCCCCTATCTGTTTTATTATTACGGTGAAAATTCAGTACCTGGACAGTCATCATCAGTTTCACCAACATGCACTGGCATATAATGTTCTGCGTTCAAGTTCAAAGGTCTAGTACGTCTTTCGGTTTCTGCTCTTCGTACTATTTGGATGTTCGTAGTACCAATTTCCTTGGATTTGATAATCAACTGACAAATGCCGCTGTAAACATCCATCAGTTTGTA
>MQRK01204476.1:985-20484 GCA_001938485.1 Girardia tigrina
ACCGCCATTATTTTTCGACCAACCTAATACATTAAAAATATTTTTTATTTTTAGATAGATATTTAAGTTTTTATGATTTTCTTTTATTATATCATTTTTAATTTTTAAAATATTTAAAAAACACTAAAAACATATTCTATTTTGAAATACGTATTTGATTTTTTTATAGTTGTTTTATTATATCATTTTTAATTTTAAAATATTTAATAAGCATATTAACATTAAAATGAATTTAATTTTACCTTTTAAATTAAAAAAATAATAAATTATTCTGGTGTGATGCAAATTTAAATTAACCCCTAATAGGTTTCGCATGTAAAAAGTTTCGACTTTAAATACTGAAAATTAAAATTTAAATGCCGTTATTTAAATTAATTACATCTAGTTGAATTGATATTGAAAATTTTATATTTATAATTTTATTTGTTTTAATTATAATTAAATTCCTTTTGTTTTTTGAAATTAGTTTATTTGCTTTTTTCTTTTTTATATGACAGTTGTTCTTTATAAAAAAAAGGTAAGTCAACACTTTCGATACATAATTCAATCTCGTAAGCAGAAACATTAATTAAACTATCATTAATATAGCTTTTATATTCATACAACAATATAATTTATATTAAGATTAGTTTTTTAATATTATTATTTAAAAATTATAAATAATTGTTATTATATTCATAATAAAATTCTTTTATGTTTTTTATCATGGAGGTCCATTGTTTATGCAGTCACTCCTCCAATTACAAAAAGAAAATAACTTATTGCCGAAAAAAATAATTAGCATTTTAATTATCACATATATAAAAAGATATTTTTATATTAACAAGTTTTTATCGTTTACTGATTAATTTATTATTTTGCTTTTTCTCCTTATTTCTTCATCTCATATTTCAATTAAAACTTTTTTCTTGTCATTATTCTTTTTCAATTTTTATTCTCAATTTGAATATACAACTATTTAAGTGGTAAAAAAGGACGAATTTAAAGTTTCCACAACTTTATACAAATTAACAAAGGACTTAACTCATCACAAGAGAAAATATCCGCAAAATTTATTATATAGATTCAAATTAATCATTTATGTATATTGTATCTGGTTTTTCTTGATTGTGACTAACGTTTAAGTGGTCCGGTTCACTGCATGAAGTCAAGCCGGCTTGAGACAGTCGTAGAGCTCGTCTCGGCTGTTGAAAAAAGTCATTGTACCGTCGTATCCGACCATGGAATCTCTGTCCTAAAGGGCGTCCGGATCGATGGATGTCGAAGGCCCAAACTCCTTGGCGACTTTTGGACTCGGTCAGTGAATTCAACCTACAAGAATCGGTTAAGAATCGCATGTGTCGCCTCACAGGAGACTGATTGTGAGTAAATCACGAGACTTTTCTCGTTTCGAGCCGTCCGTTGCAACTCGTCGTGAGTTTTTACTTCAAGTTCTCGTACATTATTTCAGTAATCGTTGTTTCAACAGATAAAACTCATTAAGTATTAGAAGTAATAAGAAAAATAGATGAATACGCTGACGTAAATTTCTTTATTCAAAATAGTATATTTGTACATCAGTTTAAACAACTACATTGTTATAATTATTTTTAATTTGTTTTTATTAAAATTTGATTAATAATATTTTTTTCTTTATCGCTGGAAAATCGGTGAACCACAGTTACATTTTGGTTATTTCGATTAGTTTGAATATTTAATTTATCATTTCCTTGTATTGAAAGAGAAAAAAACTGATTATTCTATTTGTTATCCTCTTAATTAATTTGTCATTTTTATGGTAACAAAGGATATTAAAGTATTGTGGTAAATTATATTTATCTTCATGATAATTAAAATGGTGTAATTAATTATAATGAGTCATTGACATTTCGATTTTTTATACTTTATTTATTATTTGAAAATGCTGAGTGTATATACTTTAGGGAGAGCAATTAGGATATATTCACACAAAATCAGAATTTATTAATTAAGATTAATGCTCAAACAAGAAAATGTGACATCATTAAATTATTTTATTATTTTAAATTATTATTAGTGAATTTCTAATTTGGCATTCGTTAAAAGCATTTGGTTTTAATTAGAGTATAGAATTTTTAATTACAAAACTCATTAATTCATCTGCTGTCAGACTTGGGTTCATAAAATTTATGAATTCTGTAAAACGAAACTATAAACTATTTTGTTTTGTCATTATATATATATATATATATATATATATATATTATTCTTCAACGAAAATAATTCAAAGTCACAAATATTTGAATAATTAAAATTAAAAGAACATCTGAATACAGTTGAAAGAAAGAGAAAATTTAATTTTTCTTTTTAATAAATAATTTTTTATATTTATATAATTGATATAATTATTTACTAATAAAAAAAATTAATAACTTTTTTTATTTTAATTATTTTTTAGGTGATAAAATTATTATATTATTGTGATTTATGCATACGTGTGGTTTTTAGTTCATTCATCGTGGGTTCGTTCGTTCAATATTAATTTTAAAGGACAAGCATTGGTAGATTTACTTTTTTCGTGTTTTTGTTAATTAACGCAAAATAAAGTTAAGAGCATTAAAAATATTCACACACATACATCCTAGAATTTAATTGAAAAAACTTATTTACCTTTATAAAAGTGAAGTTTAGTAGAGTACAAAAGTGAAAAGATAGAAGTGTTGGATATATGGACACATTATATTCATTCAAAAGGAAATCTTTAATTACTGATTACTTTTATTCTCAATTTAGTAATTTATTAATTTAATATTTATATGTCTTCAAAATCAAATCAAAAGACAACAATTTATCAATGTAATAATATTTTAAATCTATCACAGTACAAATAATAAAAAATATTTTGATTGAAGATTGAAAACAAAATTATCGACAGTTCAAATTGACGTCAGTCGTCATTAGCAGTGAAAATTTAATTTTCACAATTTTGATTTCGGTTTTGACATTTTGTTGACTCGATTTGAAAAGAAATATATTTTTACTGTGTCGATTTGAAAACGATTAATTTGAGTTCTGCGTTTATAAAAATAATTTATAAAACAATTTGAATTTTAATTTCTGAGTAACAAACAAAGATTACACTGATTGAATTTTATTTTTCTCTAAAACTGATTAGATACAAGGATCTGTCTGGGCAATATATTTTTAAAATGGGTCAAGAACTTAAAATCATAAAAGCTCCTATCATTCTTGCACGCTTCTGCTCTAACAATCCGATCTTTGAGGTAACCTAGGTATCGGGCGGAACAATAACAGAAGATAACAAGTATGAAATTTTCAGAAAGATGTTCATTCATAGACAAAGTATTTTGAAGCCAGCATATGCGTCACAAAAATGAATAGATATGAACTTGGATATTGCTTATCAATGAAAGAACTACTTCCAATTTATTATTTCACACATCATTAGATAAATATTTTTATGAAAATGGTTTCTGTTATGAATGTTTCTGATGACTGCAAAGAATCGTATTGCAGCAGTTTCAAATATGGATTAAATTTCTAGGTGGTCTCTATATGAAAATTGAATATTAAAAGGATAAAAAAACATTCAAATTCCTATGCGATGTCAATAATTTTTTTTGTTAATTGTACAGTCAGGGTTAGATTATTCACGAAGAAGCTAAGAAAGGAAAATTAAAACGAGAACATGTGTTATTTTTCTATAAAAATAAGTGTCTCTCTAAAACAAATAAATTTAACTAAAAATATATGAAATAATCTTTGAGATCAGGGAAACATGAAAGAAAAATAAAAATATTAAATGAATATTGAAAAGTTGACAAGATGTAATGAAAAATTTTGAAGCTAATACAGGGACAATATTTTTTTCTAGTAATAAAATAATATTTAATTATATTTCTTTACTTTATTATTAATATCTATTTTAATAATGTAATATTAAAAATATTAATAATATCTCATTTTGTATTTAATGCTCGATTCATTAAATCTTTCCCTTTCAAATTGTTGCTATTTTTAATATTTTGTTTAACTGGAAATGTATATAGCAAGTATTTAATTATATTAAATAATGAAAGCCCAGGGTTATTCAATGTTTTTATATACAATAAAAACAAAATTTTAATAAAATAATCCTCTTTCATAACTGAAAATTCTGAATCGCGAATGAAAATGAATTTATGTCGTTGAGATTGAAAAAAGGCTCCGATGGTTCATTGAGGATTTATTTTAATTATGAATTGATAAAAAGACTGAATTTTTAAAAGGAAAAGAAATATTGTCTATGTGATATTTTTTGTTATTATTTTATAAATATTTAATTTTTTATATCATGTGAAACTGATAATTATTATTTTAAATTTAAATTGTAGTTTTATCGTTTTTTATATTTTATTTTAAATTATCTAAGGATTAAAATGAAAGAAAACACTTTAATTGACACTTATATTATTAAATATTAACAAGTATTGTTCCGAATTTAAATTTAGATATTAAAATCTTTTTTTTATTTTTCTTTATTATCATTTATATTTCAAATATACTCCTGCCCAAAAACAATTCAATCATATTAGAAACTATCTATTGAATGACAATTCGCTTATTTTTTATTTGTTGAAAAATAATAACATGATATATAAAGTAATGTGTTATAAATGAAAAAAAATAATAAATAATAACAATAAAATAATTAAATTAATAATTTCTTTAAATTATTATAGATAAAAAATATATTTGAATTTATTATTATTATCCCATTTAAATCCCGAAAAAGATGTCTTTGGGATTGTAATGATCACAATCACTCATTAAGAATCAATTTATTTCACATTCATCAGAAAGTGTGACTGTAGTTGGCCAAATTGGAGATTCACTCGCTCTGATTTGCCAACCAATCAGAGTGAGCCTTGTGACAGGTGGCAAATTAGGGATTGTAAAATCTTTTTTTGCTTTTTGTTAGAGAAAGAGTATTAATCGATGATTTGAAGTCTTTTACGAAACTTTCGATTGTGAAACGATTTGAATTTTTAAAAAAATGTAGGGTGTCAGCGACCAGCATGGTTTCTTGTTATAATAATATATGTGTGTATGAGAGTACATTAACGCCCTCTTACACTGGATTCCGAAACCCCACTTCGAAGTAGTTGGTACATGTGCGATAGTGTGTGTATGTTTATGTTCATTCATTGGTAGGGGTCTCGTCAAAATATTATGAGGACGGGAGGGGTCGTCTTTCGTAGTTGTTTGAGAACCGCAAGTTTAGGGGTTTAAAAAAATTTCTGTTGATCGATTGTGGTATAATTATAAATTAAATTCAATTTTTAATGATTGATAAAATGATTTCAGTCAGAGAATTGAGTTAGAATTTCTTTTGTGATAGATCAAATCGAGGATATAATTTTATGATTTTTTTAATGTTTCAATTTAATTAAAAAATTACTGTATCACAATTTTAAAAATTCAGTTTTAATGCAAAACAACTGTACTTGATTTATGTCAGTTTTCAATTGTAAAAAAAAGTTTGTCAATTTCAATTTTAATATATGTTAAAAAAGATAATCTCAATTCAATTTAATTCGTATTTCAAAAAGAGAAAATTTCAATGAGTTAAAAAATTTGCTTAAAGAGAGAGATATTTAATAATTTTTGTAAAGAAAGTTTGTTTTCGTTGTAGTCCCCATGTTGTCCTAGAGAACTACCGATGGTGTTCGTGCTGGCCCATTTTAAATTTAATTGATTTTTATTGCTATTTTCTCTTGTTTGGTTCATCATGAATTCTTTTTTAGTCGTAAATATTTTAAATCATTAACATTTTTAAAAGACCTTTTGAAATAGTCAATAAAGAAATTTTTTTTGTTCAAAAATGATTGAGAAGCGATAATAACCATTTCGATGCAATCAAATTTTCTTTTCAAAAATCAATTTAACAATTTCCTTCAATAATTTTTGAATCGATAAATATTAAAACTGATCACGCAAAAATAGGTTATACAAATAAGTTATACACAATCGCTCAACAAAGTTTGCCCTAATAAACTAATATCGTTCGCATCAAAATCATAAATACGGCACATTAAAAATTCTTTTCCAAATTATCAATTCGTAATTACGAATAATCGTATCAAAAATATCAGAAATATTTCGAATTTTCTTCACTATGTTTTGAGTTGCTTCAGTCAAGATGTGTTGAAAAATGTCAATCATTAAAATTTCTTATTACCCCAACTAATAAGTACTAGCAGCCCCCGATAGGCCTCCTACGAGATTGTCAGCTTTCATCTTACGATGTCTCTTCGGATCCCCAGTAAAAAATGGCCAACCATGTTCGGATTTTCCATGATTTAGTATTCCTTTGGTCGTTCCCCAGGACTTTGAACAATTTTTCCGCTAACACTCTGATTATTAAAACAATTTCCATATTTTAATATGATCCATTTATTTTTGGAAGAACCAATTTATTTAAATTATCAACCATATATAGTATTAATATTTATAAACATAAAAAGAGTTTAAGTATTTAATTATTTAGCTTAATTATTAAGATAAAATTATCTTAAAGAATTTTACATTATTATTCATTTAATTAATTTACTACATAAAAAATTTTCAGTTCAATTTTAATCCCTAACATTCCCCCGTTTCTAAAATATTTTTGAACTTCTCTATGTTTCTTACCATCGGTTTCCTGCGCATGTCTTCTACCCTATAACTCCTATCGTGAATCTTTTCAATTATTGTGTACGGCCCCTCATATCAGTTCTTATCTTTTTTTCCTGTTTTCTTTCTTGACTCATACTTTGTCCACAACTTGAAATGTTTTCTTTGTTTTTCCCTCAATATGTGTATTCCTGTAATGTGAGCTTGTACTTGTGTTTTCTCTCTTCGATGTGCTTTCACTGTACCATTTTTGTTTGTTTATCTTCCTTCCAAATATAACTTCTTCTGAGCTGCTGCTATATCTTTAATGTAATGATACACCTTTTTTTTGCTCCAGCGTCGCATAATAATTTGTATGTTTGGATAATAAATTCACTCCTTTTCCATATGGGTATCCATTCTCGTTGTACTTCTTTCGTTTTGCTTCTTGTCATTCATCGTAATCACGTTTCTTTCTTAGCATCTTCTTGTTGTAATTGGCATTGTGTGCATGTTTCGCATGAACTTTGAGATAACATGAATGAAAAAAAATAACATATATGAATCACCTGCCCCAAAACTTCTTGCTGCAAAAACTTGCACTTTTTTGTTTCCTTTTCAAGCCTGTTTCCTTGATTGTTCTGCATACCTCCCGCAATACTTTGTAATGTTCTTCCTCTATAGCTGTTACAATCAAAATATCGTCTAAATATACTAACGCACCTTTCTTAATCGGCTGTAGTACTTCACTTCTTTTTGTACCTTCTTATCACTCGTACAATGTAATAAGAAGTATTTTTCAACATCCTCTTGATTCCCCGTATATTTCATCAGATTTTCCGCCAATTTCTTCACTTTGACGAAACGTTCTTCCGTTGATTCGTCTGTCTGGTGATATTCCAGAGCTTCCCTTAAATAATTCATTCATGATTTAGTTTTCTTGATAGCTGCTCTCAGGCGATTTTAGAATCCTTTTATTTCTGGATTCACATTTTCATACGTCGACACCACATCATGTGACAATAAAGCGATCACAAATATTTCTCTACGACTCTCCTGAATATATGTCACTTTAAAATATCTTGTACATGTTGATATAAATGTCTCTAAGTCCTCCTTTCGTGGGAATCGATCAAGTAACATTCTCGATATTAATTGTTCCGCGTTCACCATTTAAATTGGCTCAAATTCCTTGTTGTTGGTTGCCTTCTTTCTTCTTTCGGAAACGTTCTTTCGGAACGTTCGAATACTCCATAATAAAAACCAAAATATAATTTCCAGTAGCAATTTATTTAAAAAATAATTTTCCACTTTTAAATTGTTCCGCAAACTCTCTGATTATTAAAACAATTTCCATATTTTAATATGATTCATTTATTTTTGGAGGAACCAATTTATTTAAATTACTAACCATATTTAGTATAAATATTTATATACATAAAAATAGTTTAATTATTTAATTATTAAACTTAATTATTAATATAAAATTATCTTAAAGAATTTTGCACTATTATTCATTTAATTAATTTACTACATCAAACATTTTCACTTCAATTTTAATCCCTAACACTCCTCAAAGGAATTTTTGAGAGCATCAAAATGGCACGACCTGGATACTTCGGTGCCCCGACAAATGCTTGCTGACAAATGCGTACATGACAAATGCGCTAAAATAAATTGAGAAAATGAATTAAGAAATGTTTATGGAAATATGTTGATTTTTTATTATTAATTCGTTTATACTAAAACTATTTTTGAAATATAAATTTAATAATTTAGATAAATGCACTTAAATAAATTTAATAAAATTTAATACTTTTTTGTATACAAATTTGCGTTTTCATCGTTACGCTGCTTTTAGCGCGTTCACGTATATTTAATTTGATTTTTTTCAGATTCATTCTTAAAATTGTGTGAAGCATGCATGAGATCAGTAATATTTAGTACTGTGCCATTAGTGTCTTACCTCAGTCTTCCGGCACGCTTTCGATTGACACATCTCAATCAAGATGATCCATCTTGTTTTCGCTTTTCACAATGATATCTGTATCATTCGTAAAGCATTTGGTTTTTTCCTTTTTGTGACTTGATGATATTAATAATATTCAAAGTTTATTTGTTTGTTTGTTGTTATTTAAAACAAATTTATTTTTAATATTTATAAAAAAAATAATTTTTATATTTATAAATTTATATATTTTTAAATTTATATTTCAAAAATATTTTTAGTATTAACGAATTAATAGGAAAATTAAAAATATTTTCAAAAATATTTATTAAATTTATTTAAGCGCATTAGTCGGGTCACGGGTAATCTTATCTCAAAATCGTTCACTAAATTAGGAATAATATGAAAATTAATTTTATAACTTCCATTTATTAATATCGTTTATGGAGACCCATAAATTTTACTTTTACATTAATTTTTATTTCTTTATTCTTCTTGAAAATTAAAAGAAAATATTTTTCTCTAAATTAAATGAAAAATTGATGATTTTCAAGATTTTCTTTTATAAAAGAATTGCAATTTCATTAGAAAAATATTTCCTCTCAATTTTTCGTCATTAGTTAAAAAAAGATATTAATAAGATACTAATTGAAACAGAGCAATCGAAACAATTGGTTCATAAAGATTCAAATAAATGCTTTCAAAAGTAATTTATTCAGAAAATAATTATAATAATAATAATATTGATTATTATTACTATTATTATTATTATTGTTAGAATTGATGGGCACTCCATAATCAAAATTAATCGAAGCCATATAAAAACTAATTTAGCTCTAAAAATTTATTTACACGAAAAAATTCCACGCACTGAAGCTAAAAAAATTAATTCTACATAAACAAACTAATTTTTTTAATTATAATTAACTTTTATAATCAGTTAATTATAAATTTTAATTTGAGGAACAATCTTTTAATAAAATTTGTTAATGTCAAACCGGAAAATTCTAATTTCAATTTATTCTTAATTTACTTATAAAATTTAATTTCTTATTATAAATTTTAATTTAACTAATTATTTTATTCTTCATCTAATTATTAAATTTAACTCTATCTTATTTAAATTTAAATTTACTTAATTTATTCTTATTTCTTTTTTCTTCTATTCTCGTTTTCTTCTATTCATGTTATGCAAATAATCTCATCTTGCATTACCACTCTAACTCATAAATTTTCTTCTCATGACTTACTCCCTAACAATTATTATTATTATTATTATTATTATTATTATTATTATTATTATTATTATCATTATTAATATTATTATTACTATTATTATTATTATGGTATCTCTCCCCACTCAGATGGCTGATTAATATTGTAATTCTAAATTATCTGAAAAAAATTATTTAAAATTTGATTTAATTTTCAAATATATTTTTAATTTATTTGTATTGTAAATTTTAAATGATTTTTTTAAATTTCATTTTAAATTTATAAATCATTAAATCAAATTAATATTTTTTAAAAGATAATTAGTACTTTTAAATTTAACCAATAACATTTGTAGTTAATATTTTAAATAGAATATGTAGGTTCAAGTTAGTCCAAATTTTTGGATAAAAATTATAAAACTTTGATCGATAAATATGAGTGAAAAAACTACTTAATATTGTCATAAAGATGATCCAAATTGGGAATGTAATAAAGTTTGTAACAAATGTGAGTTCTAACATGAAGACTTCATACCACGTGATTCCGAATACCAAAGGTCCAAAACCATCTGATGGATCAGAGCACGAATTAGAAGAATTCTTGATAAGTTTAAACAGGTTTTTAAAGATTACGGAATTTTCAAAAGAGAAGAAAATCCTACTGGTAACACCCTACTTGACGCCAGATTGAATTTTGAAAAACGAGAAAATTCCTGGGTGTAATTTTTTCTTTCTTTGGCGTAATGACTAATGGTGAGTTCCATTTACTTTTACATTTCAGAATTATTCCTGCCTTTTCTAATCCTTTCAAAAATCCTTCGATTTGACTTTCTAACTGAATGGATTGCCTTCTTGGATTCAGAAAAAGCGGTTTACCTTCTGGAGCGGAAGCCGTATCTCCATTCCAAATTTTCCATTGATTGAATTTCAAAATTGAGTTTTTTTTATGTTTCAACCAAATATTAAGTTTTTCTTTGACGTTTATTATTTCTGATTTTAATTTGTTTTTGCCTTTTTGGGCCGATTCCATAAATTCTTTTTGAGTTTTAGTTTTTTATCTTCTTTAGCTTTTTTTAATTCAAAATCAGACATCACTGACGTTTCGAATTCTCGGTTTTTATTGAAGGCTTCGATTTCAGCTTCAAGTGAAGTCAGTGGTTGCAGTAAATACTGGATTTTTTTCATGCATAAACCGGTAAGAATCTTATATGAAACGTTCGTTGAGACATTAATAGACACTGAAAATTATTTAAAAACAAAGAATTTCGCTTTTAAATTTTTTTTATTTTTATTAAATTGTTCTCAGAACAAATTCTTTCTATTACTTTTATAAAAACAGCGCATGAAGTTTTTTTATCAATTTGAATAAAGAGAAGACGAGTTAATTTTCAAAAAATTTTTTATTGATTGAAATTGTGATTAATTCTGTTAGAAAATTTTTTTACATGAAATTGGAGCACACATACAAGCTCCTTCAATCAAATCATTTTTAAAACAAAGACACACATTTAATCAATCATATATTCAAACATACAGATTCACATTCAAACATGCATGCAACATTTTTTTACATGCATTCATTTGTACAACACACACAGAATTTCAATTCTATTTTACAAACCTTATCAATATTCATTTTTCATTGTTTCATTCAAAATAAACAAAGGAATGACGCTATCAAATTCCAATGAACAAAATTTCCAATTCTTTTTAATTTTGAAAAAAAAGAAACGATATTTAATTTTTGTTATTTAAAAAATATTATTATTATTTAAAAAAAACATTCAAGGAATTACAAGCTTATTTATTTGATCATTTTACAATACTTTAATTTAATTAAATTATTATTATTTTTACTTGATAATTAATTTTAAACTTATTTAATCTATTTAATTTATTTATTAATTAGCCTAACTAATTAATTAATTTATTTAACTTATTTATTTTTAATAATTTTTATTAATTATTTATTTTATATAATTTATTTATGAATTTTGCTAAACAGGCAAAATGTTTGGTCAAAACCGATTAATTTCCGCTTCACCTTCTGTTTGAATTTTATGAACCACAATATCTGTAAATCCCAAATCGTATTCATGTTTCATGAAAATATCATCATATCGTTTCACGAGGTCTTCCAGTCGTTTGTTTTGCTCTTGCAGCTTCATATCTTTATCTATCATCACAACTGACTTTTTGATAGTTTTTTCAAGTTTGATTCAGAATTTATGCATTACATTAACAACTCTAATGACTGCCGGTTGGATTGCTTTCACTACTAAAAAATCTACCGCATGACACTCTTCTTTCCATTTCAGCCTGACTTTCATTTTTCCCAAACACTTATGGCTTTCTGAATACACTCTATTTAGTGTAATTAGACTCTTTTCTAATCTGGGTTGTCCGATTTCCAACCAAACTTTCTCACTAATAACTGAAACACCCGCTCCACTATCCCACAACATTATTACATTGTGATTGTTCAGCTTAACATCGCTCCATCATCTCCCGCCTGACCCCTCTAATATCTACACATTTCGATTTTTTGGATATTTTATGCTGACTCCAAAGACAAAATGCTCATCATGGAGTCTCTGACATTTAAATCATTTTCATATTCATCTTTATATGGTACCATATCCATGTTTTCTTCATTGTACACATCTTTGATGCGTTCGATATTAACATTCTTAATATGATTACAGTTTCTGAAACCATGTACACTTTTTCCACAGATTAAACAACGATTATTTAAAGGGCAATCTTTCCTCAAATGCTCACGTTTTCCACACCAAAAACAATCCCTTCTGGTTAAATGCTCCTCTTCTGGATTCGGAACTACCTGGCTTCGTACCAAGCCGAATGCACCGAGCGATTATATTGTTGTTTATCTTCTGTCAATCTACTAGATCATCCCTCATTACCTTTATTAAATCTTTCCGATGATATTCTACGTTCCGTTTTTAATACTGGTTGTCTGCGATACTTTCATTCGATCGAGCAGTATTTATTCTATGTTCAGGATTATCATATCTTCTAACTTGAGGTTTGTCTTTCTTTGCCATTTCTGTTTACGATGTTTAGACGGCTGAAACATCCTTCCTTTTTTCTTTAGATATGCTGTTCACATAAATCTTAGCTTCAGCTCTCATTTCGTTCATCGAGATGTTAGGTTTGAAAACAAATCTATCCTTCAGAACTTGGGATTTAATCCGATTTTTAACAGTTCATTCAAAATTTCTTCATTTCATTCAAAATTGGGCACTTATCTTGATTTAATCAAGATTTAATGATTTATATTTATAGCTGCATTAAGAATAGCAACTTCAAGTTTTGAGCCCGATATGGAGAAAACAATATGCGATGCAAAGTGTCTCAAAAAAGAGTGACTCAAAAGCTGAAGGTTGACTAATTATTTATAACCGAGATGGGTCGATAAATTAACGCATAGAATTAGTTGTAAATTAATAAATTACTTTTTAATCAAATTTATTATAATCCAGTATTAGAAAATTGTAAAACATTAAATTTTCAAAATAAATGTAATTATTATAAATCATTGAAAAATACATTCGGGATTTTAAATTTTAGATTCAAAGGTTTTGATTTTTCCAAATTATTTTCTTTTATAATGACCGTATTTCATCTTGCGACAATCCTTATGATGTTTATTACATTTTACTCTTTGGAGAGAATCACGAGTTTGATTGAATTAAATTGTAGACGGTCACAATTACTTTACTAATTAATGAGATTAACTTCTGTCTTTAAAAATATACAAATGAAAGCAAATTCATTATTCAAAAAAAAATAAAACACACTACTAATATTATTGTGAGGAATATTTTCGAATGGCGTTAATTATATGTTGTTTTTTGGATTTTGTTTCTCCCGCCCAGATGGAAGATTGATATTTTAAATCTTTAGAACCGACCAATTATTCAGACAATTTAAAAATGTAAATAATAACTTTAAAATTAAATTAATATATTTTAATCAATATTATTTTATATAATACTATTTTAATCAAAATATGTTAATCTTTTTGAAAACAATTTAAAATATTTTTATCGTGGATTATAACATAAAGATTTATTTAATCAAAAATAATATATTTAAAATAATAAATTAAAATATTTTTGAAAATAATTTAAAATTATTTTAGTAAAAATTTGTAATCTAAATTTTTTGGAATAATTAAAGGTTTAGAAATATGATTAAAAATTTACCAATCAAGAATGATGTCTAGCTACGAAAGTTTTGTGAAGAATTGTCATGGAGACAATTCTAGTCGTGATGTCAAGTATCGGAAATCATATTAGTGTTTTTATTAATTATTAACAAGAATAACCTTATATAATATATAATGTACACTGACTGAATTAAGTATTCAAAATTGTTTTAGAAGTTTTCAAATTTTATTTTCCTTTCTCAGGAACTTTTGTGGTACATCGGATAATTTTATACAAACCGCTTTAGTGTAAAAATCAAATATTATTTCGTTTCTTGTAATTTATTCGTACAGTGAAAAATATTGTGTCATTGTTTCGACATCTAAAAAGAGTAACTTTTGGACTTGTCACTTTAACGCATGTGTCAATGCCAAAGAATTCGATTGAATTTATCCTCTAGAAAAAATAAATTTATGTAACCTATAAAATAGATTTATAATATATTTAAAATATTTAGAATGATGAATCTTTTATTATGGCATTCATATTTTCAATGACTTTTTAAGTTCGAAATAAACAGAAATAAAATAATTGTTTCGAAATTTTAAATTAAATTGTTATTATCTTTATTTATATCTCAAAAAAGTCACAAAAAACTCAATCTCTCCTTGCTCAAAAAAGACAATTACGGTTAAAGTAATCAATCGAATACTTAAATTGCTTTTTATGTATTTGAATGGCAATTCACTAACTTGTTTGCTGCCTCACTTTGAATAAAAGACATATGTAACGAAATATTAAAAAAAATAATTAATTTAAATTAATTAAAAAAAGATTTCAAAAGATAATTTAAATTAAATAAAAACAAAATTAATTATTTATGATTTGAGTTTTGTTCATTTTTTAAAATGAATTGAGAGGGAACATTCTAAATGTTGTAAGTTTGTTGATTGTATCATGTTCGTATTGGTGACTCTCCTACTCAGATGGGATTGATATGTTTATTGATTGATTACTTAAATCTAATTGGATTAATGTTTAAATACTAATTAATTAATATGTTTTATTATCATAAATTTTGATAAAATGAAATCCTGATGATTATTTCTTAATGAAAAAATTCATCTATTTAAAAAATAAATTTAGAGACAATATATTTTGACGGATCAACCGTCATCTTCAGGTTACTAATTAATAATCAATTCACCTGTATATAAATACAAAAATGATAATTATGTAATCGATTGCATGAAATCATGCTAATTAAAAATACTCAATAAACTGGTTGAGACTACCGATTGAACATTGATTTTAGGGCAACGTGGCCGAATTAACAATGCTTCACACGACACTCTCTCCCAATAACTGTCAAAATGTTTACACGGAATTTTGAAATTATCAAAATTAACATCACATTTACATTTTTTCCTATGTTCTGCAATATTACTCTTACTCTCTTTTCGACCATGTTCTTGATTTCGTTTAAAGTTTTACGTTTGAACTGATTTACGTTCACAAAAACTGTCCGGTGAAGTATATAAACCTGTATCAGTTTAATTCCTATAAATTCAAGGCTCTCCAATGTATGCGGCATCGGACCCGTTACATTTATATTCATAAACAATATCAGAACAAAGTGTTAAAGGTGTAAAAAAATTATTACTGAACATATTTTGAATTTTATGAGATCGTGATATAGATTTTAAATTTAATTCACTGTTAGTTGCTTTTAACAATGCATTTTTAAAGTTTTTAAATCCTTCAAAATATTGTACAGTTAAGCAATAATTATGCATATTATTAATATAAAATTATACTTAAATTTCTTTCTTAGGTCCATCAAGAGGAGCTAAATTCTGATTTTTCGAAATATCTTTTAAAATTAGTTTATCCACTGTTTCCATTATTAATTTTTCCAGAAAAGATTTAGAATAACCATTCTGATTTAACAAGGAACTTAGTTTATTAATATTTTCTACAAATTTAACAATAGTGGAAGACAACGACTAGGAGCGATAAATTAAGCCTTAAATCATGTTTCTTTTATACTTCAGTTCACAAAAACTGTCCGGTGAAGTATATAAACCTGTATCAGTTTAATTCCTATAAATTCAAGGCTCGTAACTAAGAGATTTTCTTTCAACCAAAGGATCTAGAAAGGTTAAGGCTCCATTCTTTTCATTTTCAACAGTAAAAGTAACATTTGGATGTAACGAATTCAGAAAATTTTAAAAAGGGAACTACATCAGCATGATTTTTAAAAACTAAAAATATATATTATATATTTCCATCAAACAATTTAATTTATTTTTAATCTTTGAAAGAAAAACAGAAGCTTACGTTGATACTAAAGTTGAACCAATGGCAACCCCATCAGTTTGCTTATACCACTCATTATTAAAAAGAAAATGAACATTTGATGTTGCTAAACTTAATAACTCACGAAACCTAGCCTCATCGACAATGAGATGATCTGATAGATTATTTTTACAAAGGTCACAACACAAATTCAGATTGGGATGATTTTTTATTTTTATAAAATTTTAATGGGAGTTCTATTTTCTTATTTTAATATTAGGCTACCAACTTATGATTATAGCTAGGGCAATCAAAGTCAATAAAATCAATTTCTAAATTTCTATTAAATATGCATAAAAATAAAATTTAGATGCTAAACATACTTTTTTAGTACGTGGAGCAACTTTTGTTAGGTCTATTAGGTCAAATTTGAGATTTTAGGTCTATAAAGTCAATTTTTATTTGAGAAAGTGAATTAGAAAAGTTGTAAAAACTGTAAATTTTCAATTGAATTAAATAATAATATCCTACCTAAAAACTTTTTGGTGTACAAGCTTTTATAATTTGTCATACGTTTGCGGTTCTGTATCTATTTCACCCACTTCCCACATTTTTTTGACTGAATTATTAAAGCCTACTAGATGTATCCAATTTCAAAGTCTACTACTGAGGAAAACATGAGAACGACACTTTAATTACTTTTTGAGGTCAGACTAAAGACGGTAGATGATCAGTGACAGTGAATAAGTGTATTGTCACCTAGAATACATCAGTCCTGAAAGTTTCATGTCGCTAGGTGAACGGGAAAAGGGTGAATTTTCGATCGCAAGATTTGATGCATCCAGACAGACAAACAAATGAAATGTAATAAAAGCTTGTAAAAATAGTCAATTGATCAGAAAATATTTAAATATTTTGGCACCTAAAATTCAGAAATGGTCCATATCACATGTATATTCAACTGATGACAGAGCGTGCACAGCGTGACTGCAACACCATGATGCGAGTGCGGGGGTGATTGGGTAGAGGGGAATAATCTTACACACTGAGGTCATTTGAAATAAAATCAAACACTGGAATCGGTCGTCATTCAATGCGCTGAGAAAATCATTGATTTGCAGCATAATACATTCGTCGCCACTGTCACAAAACCGCACCAAACAATCGATGAATTTGCAAATTGTGTCGACGCCCGTCCCATCGGCTCCTTGAACACGAAATATCAACGGAAAAAAACTTCTTTATTGTCGATCGATGAAACATATTTTTTCATAAAAAAGAAATTCCGACAGTCAAATTTTAAAATCGAATTGCATCGAAAATCTTGATTTCATTTAAAAATAATTCGCAAACATATCATGGCGACTTTCATTCAATATTTACACGAAAACCTTTTTGCACCGTTTTTTTAATTAAATATTATATATATAAATTTAATACTTTTTTAATAAATTTAATGTGCTTTTTTTAAAAAAATGTTTAGATTTAATTTTAACCAATTAGAATCTTTTTAATTAATAAATTTTATTAAATTATTTTCATTTATTGAAAAAAAATTAGTATGAATTTAGAAATGTATTAATCAAGAAAAATGTCAAATAGTGAAGTCGCATGTGATGTTAATAAATGTTTCAAAACTCATATTGATGTTGTTAATAAAAATGAAAGGAGATCTGTTTAAATATTATTATCCCCTTTGCACTAAGGGCTCTTATACAATCAGAGCCATTCAAACTCATGGTACAATGGATCATGATTAATCATTTTTAGATACAAATCGAAAGTTACCCGTGCAATAAAATCTCGCCCTCTTGTATCCAAAGCTGTGACAGAGGATTAGAAGCTCTTGTATTTTTTTAGGTTTCCATCTGATAAAGTCTATGATTATATACAGAGTTATGGATAGGGTTCAAATTTTGAATGATTCAAGCACTACAATTGAGTAGACCATAACAACCACATTTATAGGTAGGTTGCAAAATTGAAGCACTCTTCTACAAAATGAAAGTTTTCGCTAGGTGTTGCTTATTATTTTAATGGTTCGTTATTTCATATATTCACAATTCCAAACCTATTCGAGACTAAAATTATGTTAACAAAACTGAAAATTTTCTAATTTAAATGCATAGCATACCAATCATGACCGGTGTGGGAGTTTAACTATAATTTAAATTTTGTAGCATTCAAACAAATTTTTCTGTCCTTAAAATTAACAAGCTGTTAGATCTGTTATTAATATTAATTTACACCATAGTCTCATTGGGAAAAAACAAAACCAGCTATGATTGATAGCAAATATAAGTCTGTAAAGATTTCAAACGACAGGTGTGGACGTTCAAGATATTTGACATTTTATTTTTCAAATTACTATACAAAAATGGATTAAAAAGTAAAAAAAGTGAAAGTAATCGCAAACTTATTGTCCCTCAACCTCAGGATGTTAGGTCTCGGATCTTTAGATTACTACATTATATCTTATACAGCATATTTGATTTAGGAATATATATATATATATATATATATATATATAATTATGTAAAGCTATATTAAAAATACTGATGCTCAATAGATACTTAATACGGACATTTTTTGCGAAAATATATTGACAATATATAATGAAGATATTTTGATATTAAAAACAAAATTTAGTAATTTTAAAATTCTAATATTTTATATTCAAACTTCTTTATATTTTAATTGTTACAAAATAAAACTGTTTAAATTATTCATAAATTCTTTTAATTTTCTACATCACTGGAAATGTTGTCATCGTAAAAATCAATTTATATTTAAATATATTTATTGGAAAAAAATATTGAATATTTATTTAAACAAAATTATTTATTTATTTTTAGGAAAAATAACTAGAACATTTTTAAAAAAGTAAATTATGTTGAATTTATGAAACGGTATTTTTATCATCAGAATTACTAAGAAAATAATTTTGAATTTTGAGATTGTTTTATAAAACTAATTTTTTATGACAATTTAAATAAGATCGTGATCCGGATCAAAGGAAGACAGATTATGGAGATTTAAGATCTGATAAGTGCCGGGAATTTTCAATGAAAAGCTTTTAATTATACTATCATTTATACAAGAGAACTTTTCGGTTTAAAGTTGTTTTGATACTCATTTTTTCAATGTGATTCTTTAATATTAATTTGTATATAATTTATAGACATGGGCGTTCAAAGAAAAAAATCCAGTGGGGGCAAAAATAAAAACAGTAAATTAACAAATATTTTTTTA
>MQRK01204486.1:15550-26590 GCA_001938485.1 Girardia tigrina
AAAAATTAAATATTGATAATCCATCTGGTTAGGAGAGGCACAATCCCAAATCAACATAAAACATTTGAACATACAAAAACTACACAAAAACATCCACACACCAAATATTCCTCACACTCCCTACTACTGTCACCATATTTTTTTATGTTCTCGTTCAAAAAAGGATCAAACTGTGCAATCAACTCTAGCAGACCGATAAAATTTCCGTTGTTATCAGTCCCAAATTTTTCATTCGAACCTCTAAAAGCTAAGTTTCTTTCAATCAATGTGTAAATTACAGCCGTTTCTCTTTATAGAACCTCTCTCTGGTGGTTTCGCTCTTTACAAATTTGCTGTAGAAGTTGATCCTTTAAAATATTTTTAAGTATTTTTTTTAAATTTATTCGTTAGACTTTTTAAATCGGTTTAAGTGGACTTTATTTATTTTTCAATCTATTTATTTGTGCAATATAAACTACCTAAAATTTATAGGTAGATCTTTTTATACTAATATTGTTTGGGAACTCCGATTTGGCCATTTTTTCCAAATTCTGAGACATTAAAAATTTTTTTTAATCACATTTTTACATTTTCATTTATTTTCATCGAAAATGAGTAAGTGTACAAAGTTTGGAAAAAATGGAATGTGTAAAAAAGCATTCAAAAATGGTTTAGGAATTTCATGGATACATATAAATATAAATACAATATAGAAAGCAAGCTTATAAAACGAATGAACAAGTAAAAATTCCATTAGCTGTTTGTAATATACAACAATGTATTATTCAGACAATAAGTAATATGGATCAAATAATAGCAAGAGAACCACCACGTTTCATTGACCGAAGCACCACAATGATGGGAATAGAGGGTTTTATGTGGAAAGGAACAGTAGTAATTGCAAATATATAATGATTAAAGTCTTTCATACTAGGGGTATAAAAGAAATATCCCCACTTAAAAAATGTATTAGTAATGAAATCCTAGTATAGCTAAATTGAATTATTAAAATAATTTAGAAGGGTCTAGAAATTATTGAGATGAACTTCTCTAGTTTTTGTTTAAACAACTTTACTTTTTTGGGAGATTTGTTAAAATCACAGATAAATTTTTTGTCGAATATTATTTTATTGATGAATGCAGCACTGGTTTAACTATTGTCTTCTATTTCGTTAAAGATTTTTATTCTAATTTTATTCCAGGTGAATAATAAATTACATTCCCTATCTGCTGAGACTTCACCGGATCAAAGCAATTCGTTACATAAAAGGGATTTAACCATTCAATATCCTTTGGCCGATTTCAATAATGATACACCTCCACAACTAGAGGAGTTTTCTACTCAATTTCTTTGTAAAAATACTGTCCCTTTACCTCCATCGTGGACCCATACTCATATTCTTTCTAATAAGATCACTTATCTCTTTACAATTCCTTGCAAACAACAAAAATACGGCACACATTTTTACAAGGCTCTTCAAAGCAATTTAAGAAGTGACAGTGAAATTGCAATAAACATATATGACGAACCTCGTTGGTATCCAAATCGTTTTATCTGTCATGAGTTTAACAAAAAGATGGCAACCGTTAAAAGAACAACAGCTGGTCGGATGCGCATTGCAGATGTAATGGGATATTATTTTCACAAGCTTTCGACTATGAATAAAATGTCATCTGATAAAATAAAAGCGGCATATATTCATGCATGTTCCACAAATCTTTACGTTGGAGATGGTCGCATTTCGTTCTGTATTCCTAAAAGGGGTTCCATTGAGTTACAGCTCCACCTCTTAGAAGAAGACGTCATTGCCATCGAGAAACTCAATAATATTTGGATTGCTCTAGAAAAGGAAGTTGGTTTTTTTGCAATAGAATTCCTTTTTGAAGATACATTCCCTAATCCTTTTGTTTGTCAATCTTTTCGTAATATTGACTCAGATTTTATTATCTCTAAACATATTTTTTTTCCACGTACATCGTATTTGCGCAAAGAAGTACCCTTAGAAGAATTACGTTCACGCTTGCGATTCTTAGATGGTGAATTTGCCATAGATTACAATAATAATCTTCGTCCTTTATCTGCTGTTATTCTTGATTATAATGGTAAAGTTTTAATTAATACGTTAGTTAAACCTAGAGCACGGATTATGGATTATCGCCATCAAATTCATGGACTTACTGAAACTAGCGTGTATGGCAAAGCTGATGAATTTGAATTAATCGCAGCTATTCATAACCATTTGATTGGAAATATCTTAATTGGTCATGATCTGTATGCAAAAATTAAGGGTTTTGCTATTCCTATCCACTCATTATTAGGTATTCGTGATACTGCAGCTGCTCCAGTATTTGCATCTTTAAAGGTTGATAAAATAGGTGACTTTTATGGACTTAGAAGTTTGACGCGTAAAATCCTGGAACGAGATGTTCGAAGGAATGTTCACACAGCTATGGAGAACATCAACACCATACATGAAATTTATCGGTCCATAGAAGATCAATGGACGGACTCTATTTCAATTTCAAAAGCACATAGTATATTTCGATACACTTCCCCTCCCCTCGAAACTAATTCAATATTTTTACCGTCTCATGGAAATTTCCCTTCTTTCATTACTGTAGATGAAGGGGGTTCTACACATTGTTCTACTTCTCCCAAACGGATTTGTTTGGATGATGCCAAAGTTAATCCTTAATAACTTTGTCTCTCTCTTGATCAATGTTTCATTTCGATCCAGTTGCTCAATTATGCCACTATATTTCCTTGTGATTATTTTTTTATACATGTTATCTTTTAATTAATTATTTTTTATATTTTTATTTTTGGCTGTCATGTGTTTCTGAAAAATATTATTTTGGGCTCAAAATGTTTGACCTGTCCACGAATGTAATGAATATGTAAACTAACTTTTTTAAATTATTTTTTTTAAATAAACAATGTTCATTATTTTTTTATGTAATAATTATTATTTTTTAAAATTATTTACACTACTAAATTTATTTATCAAATAATTATGTATTTAAATAGTAAAATCGTCCATACTTATAAAATAGTTTAAAATAAAATTATTAATAAATTGGAATTTGAAAAAGAAAACATTTAAGTAATTATTTTTATAGTAAAAGTAGTTTAAATCTATTTTTGATAAATCGCTTAATCACAGTGGCCAGCATAACATTTTATAAAGGGGTAAAACTCCTGAAGGAAAAGACTTGTTAGAAGACATGTGGAACTAATTCAATTTCAAGAATCATGAACCGATTTATTTGAATGATTTGCAAAAATCACATCAAAATTTGATATTAGAAAAATTTGCAAAAGTAAAATTCTTGAAGTCATTTTGAAGCCATGTCCTTTATGTAAGTTTTACACATAAAATTCTCATTGAAGTTTTATTTTACATTAAATTTATTATAAAGTTTTATGTAGATTTTAAAAACTACAATGAACTGAGTTGCAGGAAAGGAAATTAAATAAGTTTCCAAATTTTATTTGATTTTGGAATAATATTTACGTAAACTAACTAGGTCTACAATAACCTTATGAGGTGGTAGTTAATTTAGTTCGCTGATCAAAATTTAAATGGTTTTAAAAATTATTTTGTACTGAAATCAAATTGAAAATTTTAAAAAAATAAGTAGAATGATAAATATTTTAAATTTGAATTTTAAAATATTTTTTATAAATTTATTCGATTTAAAATGTTATTTTAGTAGAAAAATGAGTGGATTAAAACAGATAACAGATAAAACAGTATTTTTAAAATAATAATCTTATTTGAATTTTATAAATAAATTTATTAAAATCTGTAAAATTTATTTTTCAAATTTTAAAATCAATTAAGGATATGATTAAAAATTAAATATTTAACACATAAAAAATTGAATATTAAATATAACGTATTTTCTAAAATTTCAAAAATACTAAAAATAAATTAAAATGTTTTTCATAAAAAAATACAAAATTAAAAAAAACAACATATTATATTTCATTTGAAAAACAAAATCTTAAAAACCAAAGGTTAAAATAAACAGCAAATTTAAAAATTAAATATTTTCATCAAAAAACTAAATATACGTAAATTAATAATTTTCATAAAAAAATTTAAAATTAAATATTTTAATTTGATTGCAATTTAAAATAAAAGAAAAATTATTGGAAAATAGAGATCGGCAAATTTAGAAAATAGTTGGAAATTTTGTTTGAAAATTGATATTAATAAATGTATAAATGGAGTTAAAATGATTTCGGAAATTGATGTTACAAATATTTCTCACAAGCTTAAACAACGAAACTCAATTTTTCTTTAAATGACTTTGTTTTGACATCGTTTTGTGACATTTATCAGAAATTAAAATGAAAATTCATTCAGTTGAAAATAAAACTAATGTTCAAGAATTTATTGATTGCTCTTTGAACATAATTTGACAAACTTCTCGCATAAACTTCTAATTTCTTCAGTGAAAATCAGAATTATATATCAGAATTCGAGAAATTATTTTTATCCCATTCACCCACGAGTCAAACAGTTTTCTCATGGGTGCATGATACTTTAGCGATTGTTCGTCGACTATAGAGTAACTTGACTGAAGATACGAATTTGACTTCTCTATTAACAATTTCGATATTAAGGTGAGATTGAAATTAGCAAACTGAAAGGACACGATTTTCAAGACGACAGATCTCTCGAAAATCAATTGAGAGTTGGTCTGGAAGAGATATCTCTCGAGTTTTTCATTAATGGTGTCTGTGTCAACAATGATTTGAATTTTTTCCGACACACGAGACTCGATTAATTTGAAGACGAATGGATGGGTAAATATACAACAGATACTACCGGTGCATCTCACACTTCTGACATTTGTTTATTAGATTTAAAATAACAAATCATAGAAAATCTCAAAATTTTATATCAAAAACAAAACTCACCAATTACTAATTAAAAATGTTCCACACAATAAAAATTTCTCTGCTGTTGGGTTATTAATTTCTATAAACAAAACCCAGCAGTAAAAATCTGCTACTCAAGAACCAAGATCACATGTGAAAATGGTACTATGGAAGAATGTATAGTAAAAGTTCAACTAAATGTAGCGATCGGATTGCATATAACATCTCACGTTTTCAATATTATGCCTACACATGTTCATCGGATTGAGAAGCAGGAAGAAATATGAAATAAAAGAAAATTTAGGGGATGATTGTATTGAAATACAGAATATAAAGATACCGGTTATTTCGAAAACGGTCACGGTGGAGTCGTAATGCAGAAAACGGCCGATAGAGACTCAGAAAACCGAATTGTACAGAATTATTGTATCAGTTAATATTACTATGGGCGGTGCCATCGAGGGCTGCAGAGTCGGACTAAAATTGTCCGACTCAAACTCCTTTTAGGTCAATTTATATATATATATACAGTCAGCTATTTCTTCAGTTATTTTTATTAAACAGAAGCGTAAGAAAAGAAAAAAGACCTAATAATTAACTTTCGAGGTACAATTATATATGTATAGCAATTAATAAAATTTATTTATTTATAGTAATGCATATTATATTTTTATATGCACTAAAATGACAAAACTTAATGTTATCAAATCATCTAAATATTTATTTATTCTTTTTGTTAAGTTTTGAAATACAATTTAAGAATTTAAAATACAATTGTTATTCTTTTAAAATCGATTTAACTTTACTAATCACAATGACTAAGTACCGGTTTTCGATATTAAAATAAATTTCCATGTAAAGAAATTTATGAGATTACCGTCAAACACCAGCGACTATTTCTTCTACAAAACAACAGCAGAAGGAGATGTCGGCCTCAGAAGAATGGCTGATGAATACGCAGTTCAATTAATCATGCACATCTTTCATCTTTTCAATTCAAAAGACCCAAGACTGAAAACTGATATCTTCAAAACCCTCACCAATTTCTACGATTCAGAAGAGCTTCCTGACATCTTTCTTAACTTAAACAGATGTATAGAATCTTGAATTAATTTTGGAACATCTGGACAATAGGGCTTTTTAAAGAAATTTTCGCTGGGGGGGCACAAGTAATATGAAATGGTCATGTGACGAAATTCGGTAACTTTTAATCTCGGATGAAAATAGTTATTTTGCCTCGTTTTTTTATAATGGATTTACCTGCTTCAAACAGTTTTTTATCAAATATTCTCAGATTTAAATGAAGAAAATACACGAGTCACCCGACCAATAACATTTTACAAACAGTCCAATATGAGTTATATTACTTAACACTTCAACACATGTTACTTTTAAATAAAAGAATTCGTAACAAAGTCACTTTCTGAATAAGTATCAAGGTTGGGTTTCTTTCTAGTCTTTCTTTCACCCACAAAAATTCTACCACAGCACTCTAAGGATCAAACTTGCCGGTCCCCTTTCAATTCATTCATGCAAGAGATGGCTGTCTCAGCTGAGGGGCTGGTGCGATGGGCTGAAACTTTCAAGTTGTAAAAAGAATCAAGCCTCTCAGGAAGCATGCTATGAGGAGTGAGTTTAACCGAAGACAATATTGCTTTCAAAAGTACGCCACTGTAGCACTGTAGAAAGTATTTCAACTTCAATTAAGGTAATGCATTTATTGGCCATTGCTCAGCACAGTCATCTGCAAAGCACTGGATTTCTTCTGAAAACGAATGTCATGTTATTTTGACTCCTGTATTAATAAATGTTTCGAGTTCTGCTGTTTGCAAAAGAGTTAATATGTCCTGGTCCAGGACTCCTGGACTACTTCTTGTTCCACATCAAACCGCTCTCCAATATAATTTTGTGCTGGTTATACAATTTTAAGGCTCTCCGCATCCTGATTTAATGTAGTTGGCATATTAGTTTTAACAGCTCTTAAATGAGTCTCTGTTTCCTGGGGCTGTAGTGCCGTATCTTTATTGCTTATTATCTCTGGTAGAAGCAGGTCGTCATGCTGTAGCTGCTTTTGCAAATCCCGAAATATTTTCAAAATATCAACTATGAGAACGCTAAAACCAAACTTAATGCGATTCACATGTCCATTTCTTCAAATATCTCCGTGTTGTTGCTCTCACTTTTTTCAATTCGCCTTTCACTTCTTAAAACTTAAAAACTTCCTTGCAGTCGTAGAAAGTATGAAGAATGGCCGTTAAAAGGAAAACTATGTGCTCAGCAAATTATAATACGTAATGAGCAGGGAAATGATTCACCTTTGGTTGAAATTAATGCAGTACTGCGGTTGTCTTTTTAGACGTCCTGAAGAAGGTAGCTAGAGGCTTGGCATTTGGAATCCAGATATGCAGCTCCAAAACGCCTTCTTCAATGCTTTTAAAAACTGGGTCAATTCTGTGAACAGCTCATCATAACGTCATAAAATTTACCTCATAAATTAAATTAGATTAAATTAAATTAAATAGATCACGGTGCAACCAGTTCTTCATAAGCTACCCAAACTCCCTTGTTGTGTCTGTATTAGGTTTTCGTCATCTCTAGTAACACTAATCAGCTTGGATGTTGGTGCGGCCCTGGCCTTAAGGGCATGCTGAGTGGCTTACTGCAATCCAAGGGCTCCAATATGTTGAGGTTCGTTGAAGGCTTTGAATACGTTTTTTACTTCACGCTCTTTGGTTACCATTCTCGTAGAGACTTACTTATAATCCACCATTTGCCGATTGACGCAGCTATAAACTTGCGCCGCCTAAGCAAAAAAATCCTGTAGCTCACGAGGGAGTTGCATCTGAACTTTTCCAGCAACGACGAGTAGCATTTCTTGATAGCAGTTTGGGTCTCTGTAATGTAATATCGATGAGCGAGGTTGAAATTCCTTCAATGGATAATTCATTCTGTTGTATACGCCAACTCCACAACATTAAAAAAATATTTAAAATTCAAGAACTAAATTTAAAAAAAATTAATAAAAATCCAAAACTACATTAACAATTAATAAAATAAAAATTCAAAATTAAATTAAAATTCATAAAATTCAAGATTCATAAAAAACATAAAAATTCAAACATAAAGAATTGGTTTTACTATATAAATTAAAAAATTAACAAAACGCACAAATTCAAATTACAAAACCAATCTGTTTAGTTGTGAAATATGGAGGATCAATTTGATACTACATTGTTTATAAATAAACGTTTATCGAAAATTCTCGTTCTCATTAAATACCATATACAAAAGACTGTCAAGGCAGAGCGATCGAATAAATCGACTGTTATGTTGATTAAAATAACATTCGGGACGAATCAGGTTGAACATCAACTTTTATCAAGTAATTGGTTGTATGATTTAGGTGCTGGTCATCCGGTCGCTAACGAAAGCGTCAAACTCGATCAAGTCCCGATATAACTTCATTTTCGAGAAGACTGTTAATAATTTTGGACCTGTGTACTTGAGTTAAATACCTTGAGGGTAAGCTATTGGCAGAAAGATGCCTTATCAGACTGTCATTATAAACATACACAGCGAGTGACATAATAAACTCCGCAACTTCCACACGGTACTTTTGCTAACATTTCAGCCAATGGTGATGAGAAAAATGAATTTTCCACTGTAATTCTCAATCTACATGTCACACTGCTGCCTTTTGGAAGATTGAGTCAAGGTGATCTGTGACAGCCTTCACTTTTACAGTTTCATCTGCACCACAACCATAAGCCAAGTAAACAGTGCAATTGTTAGCAAACTTGCAAACTATATAAACAAACTTTTCACATGTTCTACATTTCACATAATGTGTTTGACGCTTCCCTTCAGCAAGTGCAAACATAAATAATAATAAGTAGTACCAACTATTTTCTACTTACCATTTTACATTCACTTTTCTGTGCTTGTACCATTCCATAGTATTGGGAGAAATGCAAATAATGGATTCCTTTGTTGCGAATTTATGTATTTTTGGTTCAGTCTTCTGCTAGAACAGCGAAGTTTAAGTCTTCTATTGTTGCAAAAGCATCAGGTTATTATCACAAATAATAGATAGGTAGTTTTAAAAATCGATTTTAAAAAAATTGCCCCCCAGTCTATCACTTTTGCCTTGTACTGGTGGGGGGGCTTTTGCCCCCCCCAGTCAATATGTTAAAAAAAGGCCCTGCCTGGCAGATTTAAGTAATCCGAAAGGCATTTTGTGAATCCTAAAAGTCCGAATGGGATGAATATTAATATCTTGTGAATATCTTTTTCTTAGATTTTATCTAGTAGAATGCTTTCACAAGGTCTAATTTCGAAAAGATAGTACTTCCTTGTAATTTTTTCAAGATATCATGAATCACTGAAAGTGGTCTGAAATTGTGAACTGGTTAAGGAGTCAGTAGTCTTCACACGGTTTTCAGGTTACATAGCTCTTCTATATCATAACGAGTAATGATGACCAGTTTCTCTTAATTGCGCGAATGGTTTTTTTCCTCTAACTCTGCTTTTGTGCATTTTAAATTGTCACTGAATAGTTATCACGGCCTGTCAAAGACAGGAGGTCCTCCAGCTATGATTTTGAATGTTACGGTTGGTTTATTTTATAAAACTATATGTTATATTTTTTCCCTAAACCTATTAGATACCGACACTTTTAGAAAATTGAATAATTTTAATATTTTTTTCAGAAGAACTAGATGTTTATTTCCACTTTTTATATTCATACACTTAGTTTATCTGAATGGTACAAATCTTTTAGTCAGCTATAGTGTGTACTCAACGGATATTTCCGGAATAAACAATAAATTCGTGAAGAAAATTTCCGTTCTTACTGGATACTGTTCCATCTTCTTAAATATCCCATATGTCCCCAGCTTTTGTTCAAATAGTATTTCACATGGACGCATACCAACTGCACTCTGCCAAGTTGTATTCAAAGAAAATTCTACTTTTGAAAGTAAATCTTCCCAATCTAGTGACGATTTCTGACATATCTCGAACAGATCGAATAGTACGCTTAGCCAATTCATTCGACTGATGTTGGTATGGGGAAGAAAATTCTTGCTGAATACCAAATTTTTGACACTTATGTCTCAATTTGGAGCCTTCAAATGTTTTACCCTTGTCTGAAAAGAAGGGTTTCCCGTACCGATATATCCAACCATTTAGAATTGCTCTAGTTATTATCTCCTCTGCTTGACTTCTTAAGGCTACTAGAATGATGACTTTGCTGAACCTGTCAGTTAATACTAACATGTATTTTTACCAGTTTTTGATACTGTCATGTAATCAATATCCATGACCACTTGTTCAAATAGTTGAAAATCTTCTCGAGGTAAAAATGTTTCTTTCGTAGGTGTCGTTGTAACTTTTTTCCTCCTACAAACTTCACATTTTTGCGATATTTTCCTTATTGATTCATTCATTTTTGGCCAAAAATAAATGTCTTTCATGTAAAAGTTTTTTGGACCCAAGGTGACATAATTTATGGTGAATATGCTCCACGACCTGTCGTCTAATCGTTGTCCACTACTAATCGCTTACTATTTCCATCATTGAAACATAAAAGACCCTCTTCAATGACCATCTGATCCAGAAATAACCATAACAGATTTTGTTGCACATCCAGTGTTGATGGTTCGTTCAATTCTAACGATTTTATGATCTCACTTATACCTTTATCCGTTTTCTGTATTTTTGAAATATCTAGATTCTAGTGCCTCTTAATTCGTGATCAGAGCTTTTCGTCCCAGGAAAAAATTCTTAGTTAAACTTCTCTGTTGATAAATTGTGCAAAAACACACAATGCCAAGTCTCACATTAATAAAACTAAAGGTAATTTTATTTGTCTTTATTGTTTAGAAATGTATTCATATCTCAATACACTAGTCGTAATAATCCGTAATTAGATTACATATTTTTGACGGTGACTGGCCCTCGCTGTTGTTCCAGTTTTAAAAAGTGGCCCGCCAATGAAAAAGGTTGCACACCCCTGATCTAGAACATCTGCTACATTTAGTGCATTTAAATTTATATACAACGCCAAACAGTTTTTGTGAATCTCGATACAAATATAATATGATTAGAGGACTAATTTTTCGATCTTGGTCATTATCATCAACTTATACAAAAAGTTGTGATAGCATTAA
>MQRK01204487.1:5434-15997 GCA_001938485.1 Girardia tigrina
GTTCAAAACAAAAGCACCAAATAGTAGGTGTAAACCAATATTGGGCGCCTTTTCAATTTTTTTTCCACCTACTATTAAAATAGTAGGTGTCCTACTATTTCATGTTATCCGTTATAATGATTTCTACAATGATTAATGTTTAATACAATGATTACTTATTCTAGAAAGATAACGCGAGCAGAATAAAATACTATCCGAAAAAAAATACATTTTCAAATAATTTGTAATCAAAGGCTTTAACAATCATTTTACAGCAATCTACTCTCAAATTTGTTGGTATCAAGGAGTTTCTCTCACTCAGCATCAGGCCAATTCATTATGCGGGTGCTGAGGCTGATGAAGAATTTCTCGAGATCTGAAATAGATTAAAACGATTATTAAGTAAATATTATTATTAGGATACTAACAGCCGAAGTATTATTACAAGATTTATTAAGACTGAAATGGTCTGTAATCAGCGTCTGTGGCATGACTTATTTCTTCAATTGATTCTTCAAAAATTTGCCAAAATCTGTAATGATTAAAACAATTGCATTTTTAATTGTTAAATAACAATTAATTTATTATACAATTAGTAATATAAATTTTTAAATTCGACAATAATTAACTTCAATTGTCTAGGGAGAGATGTCATACTTCAAACTCCAACCAGTCTCAAACGTACTATAAAATTCATTCAACAATCACTCAACATCATTCAAACATCATTCCAATATCTTTCACAATTATCTTAATTAATTAAGAAAAATCTTTAATTGATTTTGGACTTTGATCTGAAATAAAAAAATATAATTATTTAGATTAATTAATTAAAAGCTTACCTAATTGATCTGAAATTAAGAAAACAATTTATTATTGTCATACAAAAATTTACTTGATTGATCTGACCTTTGATCGCTGTTGATAATTAATATTTTGATGTGATTAATATGTTCGTTTCTAATAAAAATAATCGTCATTTTTTGGGGTGCCACCACCTGAAAAAGGTTGGGAAACACTAGTTTAATGTATACCTTTTCTTTCTGCACAAAACTATTTCAAAATTTTGCCCGCAATTATAATTTATATTACTGCCGTCTTCAATGAGTGAAATTACTCTCATAATTTCTTCCTTATTACCTACTGCTTGTTCAGCCATTAGAGAAGCAGTTATTGAAGTTCCGTTAACTTCTTAATTTTTTTCTTTATTATCCTTTTTCTTTTTTATCTGTTTTGACAGCTTATGTTAAAATTTAAATTTCATTGCATTAGTGCATTTTCTGCTAACAGCTTCTGTAGATTAATTCCTTGTTGTTTTCTTCTTTTTGAGGCCTGTTTGATCTCACTTAAAAGAGGGTAAAGTGTTCGATCCTCTCAGGGAGAGCTATCGGAGTGGGTCATACTTTATTTATCAAGAGAGAGAAACAAAATTATTAACATTTCTTGTTTCATTTTTTGTCATGGTTATTTATGTTTGATATTTCTAAAAAAAGAGATATTTAATATTAATATGTAAAAGATATGTAATATTAATATGTAAAGAAATTTTTGTTTTAATTAATGAAATAGTTGAATGCATGGAAAGAAACGAAATAATATAAAGTTGTTGGTTAATAATATATTAATAAAAATTATTGATCGATTTCACTTTGGATTTATTTAATTTCGAATTACATCAAATTTCAATGATGAAAATATCACACATTGAAGCTTTTCCTCGTTCTTTGGAGCCATTTAAAGAAGAATTCGACTACTACGAGCACAGAGAAATTCTTTTTTCAAGTATAGAGAGACTGTTGTCTAGAGTTTGATCGTGAGACTTTATTATTGAAGCTGGAGGAATCGAATTCAACTGCCATTGTATTTGCCTTGTTTCTATTTCGAAATTCTTCTCATGTTTAGACAAATACAACACAGTTTCATCTGAAACTATGAAAATAACAGTAAAATTTCCTTTCACTGATGCTATTATAATAAATACAATCCTGGATTACATTTATACCGATCAATTAATTGTTAAATGTAATAATCTTATCCATCTGATATGTGCTACAGATTATTTCCTCTTTGACGCAATACTGGAATCGAATTCAAAAACTTTAAAACTACATTTGTCATCAGAAAACGTTATCAAATATTATCTCGAAGAATACTATCACAAAATCAAAACCATCTGGAGTCATTTGATTCGCCAGTCTCACTGAAGTCTCATACAAATATTATCGTACCTCAAAGTTAGATTTTAATATCGAAAGAATAATAAATAATATCGAAAGAGTGTTGAATGAATGTTTGACGCTGATCAAGCGGTGTAAATTGGGCAATCAAAACTACAACGAATTGACCGAAGAAAATCTCGCGAGTGTTAAAAACGTTCAACCCGTCGCTCCAAGGGATGACGGCCAAACCGACGAGAAAGGATTCTTAATCAATCTAATCGATTCCCCGGGTCGCGTAGATTTCAGTGATGAAGTAACAGCAGTGTTAAGAGTAACCGACGAGGCGCTGGTTCTCCTCGATTGTGTGTTGGATTTGTGCGTACAGACGGAGACGGTGTTGTGCCAGACGGTCACCGAGAAAATCAAAGTATGTGAGCTCTTTTCGTGTCTCTCTCTCATCCCAGTGTCTCCACGTTCCCAGCACCGGAGCCTCGCAGCTGCGCCGTGTCCACCCTCTTGCCATCAACAAGGGCTATACTGATATTTTTCCCAAAATTTACAAATCCCTTTAAAAAAATACGGACATTCGCTGTCTTTCCTAATTGCTGTTCCCCTAATCAATATAGTACCTTGTCGAGACTTATTGCTCTTTTCATTTTCTAACAAATTTTGAATAATTTTCATGTCGGAATGTCCTCTTCTCAAAATCTTGAGTGTGAGGATTTAGGGAAACTCGTTTAAATTTTTGAATTAAAGATATTAATATTAAATTATAAAAGTAAAAATAGAAATTTATGTTAAAATATGTAAAGATGATAAAATATGGTATAATGTTACAATTTTAATAATATTTAAAAATAAATGTTTTAGATAAAATTTAAAGTGATGAAACGTATAATTAAATAGATAAACCGAATAAACTTTTGTATGGTGTCCTTCGAATCTCCGCTTCTGTATTTAGCTAATCGACAAGTAACTCAACTTGCACATATTATTTACAATTTCCTCTTTTCATCGTCCGTAATTTATCACCATAGATTTATATCATTTCCCGGATACAAAAATCACTGTTTTAAATCCGATTCTTTTTTCAACGCCTTGAGGTCACTAAGTTTGCATAATGTTCTACGTCTCGGAATTTTTTCTCATCTGCTTTCGCAAAAATTTCCTCTTCGTCTTTCAATGCCATATAACTTCTTTTAATTACTTCAAACTTTTTATCTAGAGCACTTACAGCTGCATCATACGCTTCTTCTCTTAATCCCTAGCTTTTAACAAGTCCTTTTCAAAAATCTTATCCATTTAGCTAGATTCCGAGAATCGTCCAAAAAACATATCAAACTGAAGAAAATCATGTTGGTATTCATAATAAAATTAAAAGAAGCTTCACTCCATCACATGGATTGGAATAGTCTGTTTTGTATAAAAATACATTTTTAAGTGATAAAAATTACTCGATAGAAATATAAACATTTTTACCAATACTATTTAAATATTTTATTGTTACAGACAATGTTATCAAATTCAAATTTTATTTATAAAGTATTTCAAATTTGGATATCAAACTTAATGTCATGATCTATTGCCCTTATTCAGACTCTTAATGTCTTTAAAGTTACAGTTGTAAAAAGGTTAATTAGTCGATCTTTACAATAAAATATATGAAAAAGTTTGTCAATTTGTTAAAAAAAGCATTTCTTCACAGATTTAATCTGTTAAAATTAGGAAATATTTAATAAATCTATAAATTTCTTTTGAATCTTTCATAAATTTATTCTCTTGGTCAAAATCTCAGGGGGGTTGCAAATGAGCCCGATTTTGAAAAATTGATACCAACTTAGCTTTAATTTACTCTAATTTGCCTATGGGAAAATGAATAATATTTTGCATAAATTTATTTTAATATAATTTTTTAAAAGTTAATTTGTAATTTAAATAAAAAAATATTATATTTATTATCATATGATCTAGATAAAAATTGAATACATTTTCTGTACTATATGAAATAATATTAAAATTATGATATTACATAGAATGTATTTGTATTAAAAACGTTCATTCAATGTTATGGAATACAGATTGATATTTGTAAAGCGAGTTGACGTTTGTGAATTTTATCACTGCAATATACTCGTTTTAGCAAAAGACAAAATAAATAAATAAAATTAAAATAAAATTTTGTAATGACAAATATATTAATCGATTTAACTACGTAGTGGAAGGTAAAAACAAAGATAATACAAAATCACAAAACAGGAAGAATAGGTCTGTAGAAAAAACTAAATAAAATATTTTACTTTAATCAACGATGTAAACAGTTTCTTGATTGAGATATGTTGACAATGGTATTAGGGATGAAAATTTGCAGGATCAAAATATCGACAATGGCGAAACTAATAATTAAATACATAGTCCGGATGTTGAAAATCAATCATGACATATTATAAATCGGTTCTAGAAATACTATTTTCACGACAAACAGCAATCGAGCGGTACAAAGAAAAAGAAATGAAAAACAAAACAGACTCGTCAATTTTCATAATCAATAAAATTAATTAATATATTTTTATTTATATAATAAAATTTTATATATAGTTGACAAATATATAATTGACTATGTATATCACTACAATATTGATTAATTTTGATATATATTATTGGCCAGTTATAGTGATACATCTGACGAATTTAGTTCAAAATCTATATCATACAAGTTTTACAAATGTAAAAAGTATTCATTTTTTCCTATTTTATTTTCAAAAAATTAACTAAATTATCAAAGCACAATTTCCAAAAACAAATTCACTGAGAAATGTCTAAATTAGTCGAACCGAGAATTTCTCTTAATAACAAATCGAAAGAAACGAGAAATTTAAAATTCAAATTAATTTAATTAATTTGGAACAAAAAGAAAACGATTTGTTTAAATGAACTAACGGCTGAATTATGGCGAAGCCGCTTATGCATAAACAGAACCGGAACAACAAGAAACCCGCAACTCATTCGATGTCCATGTGATTTTTTATCAATAAATATTGTAGTCGGTTCACAATTTTTTTTGATTTCATATGTATGCGGACTGTGTCCGAGTCCACTACAATGGGGTATCGACTCGGAATTAATAATTTTGGTAACAGAAAAATAAAACAAGATGAATTATTTCAAAAATATAATTTTTATTATCAAATTACAACATTTTTGTAATTGAATTAGATTCAAACTTTTGTACTTAATCTCTAGTAGTTTTGATAAATTGCGAGATCGTTGATGTCCTCGCCGTTCAGTTTAAATATATAACTACTGTGAAATCCCGAGTATAAGCAGCAGCTAAAATGTACATAAAGGCAACATTTTTAAATTGCAGCTTATACAACTAAAAACAATTCAAATTGAAGATAAGATTATTTATTTCAATTTTCAACATCACTTTCCTCAAAACCATCACACTTCATTGTCAATAAAAGTGAAATTTTTTAGTAATTCTACAAGGTCATGAAAAACTGCAATGTTTTGATCAGACTCGTTCACATTCATTTCAGTTTCTTCAATTTCAAGAACATCGTTGTCTTTACTGAATGAAACACGATAACCATTCAAATTACTGGAAAGGTTAACCTCTTCCCAAGAGGAAACAATCCATTCGAAATGATATTCCAGTCAGCTACTTTCATATTTCCGGACTTCCGTGCCATTTTGAATTGAACGAACCGTTAACAGTAAGATCTAATTGCTGCACCTTTGATGTCAATCCGGCAGGTGTGAAAGCTACTTTAGATTCCTTCTTAATTTCATCAAGAGTAGTAGTGATAAGATGTAAGCGATGCATATCAAACGAAAGCAATGATGGTACTTTGTATCCTAGTTCCGTGGGGTCTTTGGAGGCAATGTAACTCGACTATTCCATACTTTTTTGAGTCATATCTCAAGAGTTTCATGATTCATGCAACCAGATCCATTATCTTCAATAAAAAGTTTTGATTCAGGAATGCAAGTCTTTGGAAGTTGCTTTGTGCTCAAAATAACAAAAGGCAGGAGTTAAGTACAATCATAGCGAACACATAGATTGACGGTAAAACGTTTTTTCTCATATACTGTAGTTTTAATTTGGATCTCGTTGACACTTTTAGTCTCAACTGTGTATCCTAAAGGCATATTACATTGAACAAAGTGGAATCCTTTATCAAAATTACGGATTCGATTATCGGGCAAATCCTTCTTTAAATCAGAGATGGTCCTTCCAAACTTTACCATCTGAAATTCCCAATTTTTCGGCAATTGTTGCTTAGTGGAAGACAAATAGGCCGTCGAAGACAAATATTCTTGCGTTTCATTAGATTATCAGTCCATTGAGAGCTCATGACAAATCCTTCAATCTTCATCTCTTTGGCAATTACTGGTGTTAGGAATAACGAAAATACTGTTCTAAAATTTATTTAATCCAAAATTAAATTCTCGCCTATTATTTTTGAATATTTAAACAACATTAAAATATGTCATATTTAATGGCATATTTTAATTTATCTAAATTCTAAATAGAGAGTTTTATTAAATGTATTCTTGAACCATTATTATTTTTAATTTCATTTAGTTTATTTACAAATTATTATTAAGTTATTAATTATATTTCACATCCCCTTCCTTTAAAAGGCTTCAGCCAAGCTATATTTCTTATAACCTTTTTACCGTTTTCCCCTTCCAATATATAACTTCTATCGTGCCTTTTTTGTAGTATTTCCTTCCACTTTGCTTAATACTTATTCCCCACTTGGAATTCTCTTTGACAAGTTCTATCGTTATTGTATCGAACTTTCTTTTGGTTGTTCTTAACTGTCTCTAAAATTTCCTCTCTGTCTTTGATTATTTTATTCGTTTCATTCCATTGTCTATTAATTCTAAATCCAAAAACAACTTCTGCAGGGCTCATTCCAATAGACTTTTGAACAGTAGCGTTTAAGGTAAATTCGATTTCCGGTAAAATATCTACCCTAGTTTTCCCCCGTTTATCGTTAATTGACGTCGTTATGTAATCCCGAACAGTTCTAAATTGCCTTTCTATCAACCCATTAGTGCTATGATGGTGTGGACTCGAGCATTGTAAATTGATTTTGTAATGCTCTGACAGTTGTTTCATCATCTTCGATTGGAACACCTTACCACAATCTAAATGTATTGTACGAGGTGCACCAAATTTTAAAATCCAGTTTCTAAACAATACGTTTGTTATTTTATGTTCATCCTGTTTAGCTACGGCATGTAATGATATATATCGGCTAAATTGGTCGATAATCGCCAATATGTATTTTTTCCCTTGATACACCTGTTTGAATGGTCCACAAAAATCTAAAAAAATATTTTCAAATGGAACTTCTGCACTTTGTTTTAGCGTTATTTCTTTCGATCTTGTTGTTATGGTTTTTTGTTTGTGGTATATTTCACACTCTTCAACGATCTGTTTTGTGTTTTCACTCATTTTATTCATATCGAAAACAGCTTTTATGTAGTCATACACCTTTTTACTTCCTGCGTGACATAACGGCTTATGTATTTCAATAATAAAATCTGCGCTTCTTTCTTCTGGAATCCATATTTTACCTTCTTTTGTTAGAATTATTCCATTTTCAATCTTAAATTTTTTTGAATGATATATTTGTAGCGTTTTAGTTATCTCTTTTATTTCTTCATTGTTACATTGTCATTGTTGTCCGTTTGATTTGGTCATAAGAGTCAGGATTTTTGTCTTCAATTTTCCTCGTTTAGCATCTTCGTGTTTCATTTGGCATTGGACGCAGTTTTCACAGTTTATTCGTGACAAAAAATCCGCATTGTTATGATGGATACCCTTCCGGTACTGTATGTCCATGTCTAAACTGCTCAGAAAATTAATCCACGTTTGGAACTGTGGCATGATTGTTTTTTTGTCGTAATCATAAATGTAAGTGCTTTATGATCTGTTCTTAACGTGAATCTCGTCCCATACAGAAAATGCTTAAATTGTTGGGTAAAGTAGTAAATGGTCAAGAATTCCTTTCGTGTAATACAATACCCTGTTCATGTTTACACATTGAGTTTGATCCATAAGCTATCACTCTCTCATGCCTATCGTTGTCTTTCTGAGACAAAACTGCTCCTTTGGAGTCGAAACTCGCGTCCGTATCCAATATAAATTCTTTGTTAAAATCCGCATAAGCTAACACAGAAGTTTTTGAAAGTGCATTCTTCATTTTCTGGAAGGCGATGTAACATGTTTCTGTCCATAATAATTTCTCTTAATTCTGTCCACACGGGCTTTCTAAACTCTTGTAGTATTTGGAGTAGTCTTTAATAAACTTCCGATAATAGTTACATAGCCCTACAAAACTTCTTTAATTTTTAACACACTTGGGTCGCTCAAAATTAACAATCGTATCAATTTTGGTCTGGTCCGTTAAGATACCCTGAGAATTTATTATATAGCCTAAAAATTTTATTTCCTCTTTCAGAAAATTACATTTTTCTGGATTTATTTGTAATCCCACCATCTTAATCTTGTAAAGAATTTTATCTATTCCACGTAAATGTTCTTCGATAGTATCCGAAAAGATTAATATATCATCTAGGTATACCATCGCTTCTTTCCAATTAAGTTCACCAAGTACCATCGTCATCAATTTTTGGAATGTTGACGGGGCTGCTTCTATCCCAAAAGGCATCAAAGTAAAACAAAATTGTTCCGATCTTATGGAGAATGATGTCTTTTGCTGAGACTCTTCATCGAGTTCCACTTGGTAGTATGCATTTCCAAGATCTATAGTACTGAAATATTTTGCATCATTGAGAGTATCTAACATATCTTTGATATTCGGTATTGGGAATATAGGTCTTTCTGTTATCTCATTGAGTTTACAGAAATCCAAACACAGCCTGATATATTTTTTATCGTTTTTAATACGCATACAATGGGTGTGTTCCACGCCGAATTACACCTACGAATTATTCCGTTTCGTTCTAAATTTTTAACAGCTTCTTCTATCTTGCCTTCTAAATGTACTGGCTGTCTTCTGTTTGAGCATGATAGGTCCTCCAGTAGTTAAAATTTTATGTTTAGTGCACACTATATCCCATTGATGTGCCATAAAAATATCCTGGTGCCTATGGATTATTTTACCTAATGATGACTTCGCTGAAATACCCGTTATTTAATTGTATGATTAAATCTGTCAATTTTTGTTATTGATTTCCCCAAAGTCGCGTCAATATTATATATATAACTGCTTTCTTTATTTTCAAAATCTGAATTTCTATTATCAACTTTAATCTGCTTCCATGTCAATCTAATTCCAAATATCTTTAAAAAATCCATCCCTGCAATTACAAGGAATCAGAAGCTATTACTTCAGTAGCTAATGTCAATTCAGCGAGGGACGACTGTTTAGAGATATTAACGAAAAATGCAAAGAAAAAACGTACTGCACCAATAAGGAAGTACAATTCGGAATATCTTGCGTATGGATTTATGTATATTAGGTTAGAAATTGCACCTTCCCCAGTGTTTGATTTGCTAAGAGAAACTTTCAAACCATTCCATGAAATCTTCCCTCCTATTACGACAATGTTATGTAAAAGACAAACCATTAGATTATTTTCAGCGAAAATTATCAGATTTTGCATCAAATAAACAACAAAATAAACCAATTCATCGGAATTAATATGAAAGAGACCGAAGCATCATATAAAGTTATTTTAAGAATTGACAAAGCAGGTAAATTTCATACAATTGGGGAGTCTTTGATACTACCAGCAGATACAGATATGGTACATTCAATTCTTGGAGAAAAAGCAGCGATACAATTGAAAGTTATCCCCTTATCAAACAATATCGTATCTCGACGTATTTCAGACATGGCTTCAAATATTAAGGAACAGTTAATTAAAAAGGTAAAGGCTAGCACATATTATTCGTTGCAATTGGATGAAAGTACTGATGTGAGCAACCTGGCTCAGCTTCTTACATTTATAAGATTTGAAGGATCTGTCAAAGAAGAATTTTTATTTTGCGAAGCCTTGCTGGACCGAACTACTTCCAATGATATTTTTACAAAGCTTGATTGTTTTATAAAATATCATAATATTGATTGAACTAAATGTGTTGGTGTTTCCTCGGATGGTACACGTACAATGACAGGAAAATACAACGAAGTTGTTACCAAAATTAAAAAAGTAGCCCCTAAGGCAAGAGTTGTACATTGCAGGATTCATCGTGAGGCTCTTGCCACGAAAAAAAGCCAGTGGATTTATCGTCAGTGTTAAATGAAGCAGTGAAGGGGTGAATTATTTATAACAGAATTTTAAAAAAAATACTAAGCACTTTTCATAATGCACTCAAAAGGACAAAATAACTTTTCTGGGTCAGAAAAGACAATTTTAGTGTACCCTCAGTTTTCAATTA
>MQRK01204512.1:5429-21081 GCA_001938485.1 Girardia tigrina
TTTCACGTGTACTTCATTTGTCCTCCAATTTTCACAGCTGTAGTAAACCACCGGGAATACACAGCTGCTAATTATGTTCTTCTTATTCCGGAGAGACAATTTGTTGTTCTTTAACACTGTTCTGATCGTCCGTAATTTCGCTGCTCCTTTCTGGCTTTGATGTCCATCCCTGAGCTTCCTCCACTTTCAATTATCGAACCCAGGTAGCAGAATTCGTCCACCCATTCTATTCCGGCATTCAGCTCATCTCTTGTCGCAATGTACTTTGCTCCATTGAGATTCAGGATCTTTGTTTTCCCAATGTTGATTTTGAGCCCCATATTGAAGAACACAGTGTTGAGACACGTGAGATTCTGTTCGATATTTCCATAGTCTTCGTCCAGTAAGCACAGGTCGTCTGCATAAGCAAGTCTGTTCACGGTCAGCTCTTCCCCATTGTATTTTAGTTTTACACCACCTGATAGTCCTTCTTTGACCGCGGTCTTAATTGCATGATCAAAGACAAGGTTGAATAGTAGAGGACCCAATACGCAACCCTGACGGACTCCTTTGTCCATACTGAATTTATCCTTTCCAATGCTTCCCGTGAAACCTTCATGAAATTTCATGATGATACTTAGCATCCGATTCTGTAGTCCAATTCCTTGAAGGCAATCCCAGAGAACTTTCCTGAATACGCTGTCAAATGCCTCTTCAAGGTCGATAAAAATAGCAAATACGTTTATGTTCCGGTATCTGGCCTCTTCTTGTATCTTTCATAAGATACAAATCGCGTGCGCTGTGCTTCTGTTTGGTCTGAAACCAAATTGCCAGTCGTCCAGTATCCTTTCGAGATGTGGCAGTAATCTATTTGCAATAATTCGGGCCATGTATAGGATCACGACTTTCGCCGTTTTCCAAGCCTCCGGGAATTCTGCTCTTTCCTCCCATATGTCCACAAAACATTGCTGTATCTTCTCAGTCAACTGGAGACCGCCTCATTTATATAGCTCTGGAATGATCCCGTTGTTTCCAGTAGCTATACCGTTCTTTAGTTGTCTAATAGCGGTACCTACTTCTTCTACGTCCGGTGAGTGGTCTATTTCGAGTGCTTGGCTCTGTTCGATTTCCACGAGATAGTCTCTTTCGCTTTTTCTGAATAGATATGAGAAGTGCTCTTCTAACACTTCGTCTTTCACACTGCTTTGTACAGTACAGAGAGAGGATTCCTTCGTTTTACTATTGAAGATGACTCTGAGCTCCGTGTATAACTCAGAAGTCTTGTCCATACATTTTCTGTTGAGAATTTTTTCTATTTCTTGTCCAATTCCCTCAATCCTCTCTCTTTTCCATTTCCTGAGATGCCGCAAGGTGTTCTGTCTTGCAGCCTTCCACGTCGAATATGTTCTTTCACATCTATTCTGAATGTATTCTTTCCTTCGCTTCCATTTCTCCTGCAGTAGTGGTTTCAGCTCTTCTAGGTGTCCGTTTAGCCACCTCTGATTGAGCGGGACTTTTTTCTTTCTGTCTCTTTCTGAGGTCTTCAAAATGACCTTCTCCACATCATCCCAGCTCACAACATTCGGACAAGCCTGTCCTATGTCACTACTGATGGCCACTTTGTTGTTCTGCAAGGAAAATCTGTCAATTTTTCCTTTTCTTTTCTTTCTTCTATCATTCGCCAACTTGAGGACCTTATTGTTGTTGATGATCAATATCGTTAACACGACTAAGTCGTGGTCAGAGTCGCAGTCAAAATTCGGGTAGCTTTTGACATTGCTTATCCTGTTGCATCTGCTCTTTTGCGATAGGAATAAGTCCAGTAGTAGTCTTTTTCTCGTTGCCGGGTGTGTCCAGCTAGTTCTCTGCGCCAACTTACGTTTGTAGAAGGTGTTCTCTACTCGTAAGTAAGTACATCTCTCCGATGTACGAGTTTTGACACCCGTGACAATTAAATTTATATACCTGATTATGTTGTAAACAACAGATTATGTTGTAAACAACAGATTATGTTAAACAACAACATGGATAAGGGATATCCCTGTCGTACTCCTACTAAAATTGGAATCCGCTCCGTGACCGTGTTGATGTATTTGTATCAATGGTTTTTTCTATACTTTCATTTATCACTTCTAGTCGCACAATTCCATAGTTTATAAGCTCCGAATTATTTGCACAGTATATACGTCTTTTTGTTTCTTTGATTTCGTCTCTGAATTTTCTTTTATTCGTGAAGTAATCTCTTCTTGTAACATCTTCCCTTCTATCTGTTCTTTCGGATATTTTGTCCCATTCCTCATTTCGTTCTCCTAATTCCGCCACTAAATATTTACTATTTGTCTTTATACTTTGCTCTCCTTATTTCACATTCGAATAATTTCTCCTATCATCTCTTCGAGTCTTTCCGTTGTCCCGTTCTCTGGATTTATTTGGAATTTCATAGCATTGTGTTCTTACGTGCCCTTTTTATTACAGTGATTGCACCTGATGTTTGGACAATCTCTTCTCACATGACCTTCTTCGTGACATGCCAAACAATAAATTTTTCTCGTTTTGAAATTTCTCTTTCTTTCTTCTATTATTATTTTTTCGTTTCATGGTCTTGGCTGTCGTCTCTTATGTTCGACTGTTCTCCATTCGTTGTCTCTCTTTGTGGTGTACGCGTCCACCATTATATCTTTACTCTTTGGTTCGAAATCGTATATTTTTTTCTGTAAATATGCGATATCCTCAGCTTTCGAGATGCCTATCAAAGCTATTTCTCTCTTCACTTCTCTATCATCTACTGCGTTAGCATGTGCTAAGTCTGATATTTATTTTTCCCTAATTTCTTTTCTACTAGTTTTCCAACTAGTTTGTCTATTTTCCGGAATACGGTTGAGGGATCGTTTGATCCAACTTTTATTTCAACAAGTTCCCTCATTATCTCCTGAATGTTCTTCTCTCTGGTGAATGCAGATCTCATTTTTCACATGTATCTCCCTGTGCATTCTCGTATTTGTTTATAGCTTCCAGAGTCATGAATACTGTCACCAGCAAGACTCTTCTTTCTTCTAAGAATCCCATGATCTTCGTATATCTGCAAAAGCTCTTTAGAAATTCCTCAACTTTTGACTCAGATCCGACGAATATTTCTGGACCTCTGATGTTCGGAGTCATGTGGTCGTTGGTCGCCATATGAAGTACATTAATTGAGTCTTCATTACATTTATTTGCATTACAATTTGAATTTGCACTGGAACAATTCTCCGTAAAGCTTGCTTAGCTCGTCATCGTTCTTGATTGATAAATTTTAAATAACGTCTTATTATTCGAACAAATTTAAATTACAATTTAGTTATTACAAAAATAATTTATACTTTAAATTAAAAATAAATTTTATTTATTTTAAGAAAATTATTATTAAAATATTATTTATGAAATATTATTTAATTTTAAAATTGGTTATTTAAATTTTAATAATTTATTAAATAAGCCGACGTTTTAAAATATTTAAAATATCAATCTTCCATCTGGGTGGGAGAAACACAATCCTAAAGCAACATACCAAACAACACACAATAAACACCATTCAAAAATATTCCTCAGTGTCGGAAATCATGTTCTTTGATCCACGTGGCCAGTTGGTCCCTCAAGAGTACCGCCAAAATCTTGTCCGCGCATTTTAGAAGGGTAATGCGTCTCCAAGAAGTAACTTCTCCATATTGTCCTTGTTTACCTGGTTTTGGAAGTAATATTGTGAAACATTAACTTTCCGGGGCAATATAGAATTCTATAATCCTAATACATAATTTTGTAAACTTTATTCCTTCGGGGTCACAGTACAACATATCTTTATATCTTATCTGGTGATCAACTATTTGCCTTTTCTAGTGCTGCAATCACTTCCCTCGTTAGAGCTTCCTCGAACTGAAACGAACCTTCAGATTTGATATCCAACTCCTCCCCTCGTGGATTCATTACAGAAGTAATTTATTTAGTGGAGGAGTGGTTCGCAATATCAGCAGTGGATAGCGAAGTATCGGCAATTATCCTGTTTGTACAACTCTTTTTGGAGCTCGTACAAACATCCTCCTTAACTCTTAATTAATTTTTTAAATAAATATTAATTTTAAAATATATTACATTTAATAAGTTCAAATCGTTTACTAAAAATATTATTAAAATTCATAATTATAAAACTTTAATTAATTATTACTTAAAATTAATATCATTAAATTAATTTCATTAGATTCAAATAATTAATCAATAAACATATCAACCCCATCTGAAATCTAAACAGCATACAAACAACAAACTTACAACATTCCAAATTATCCCTCACAGGGACCATGTCTTCTCGAATGGCAAATGTATACCCTTTATTCACAATCTTGTCCATGAAAAACTCAGAAAAACGAAATAAATTATATTTTCACCCATTTTTGATTCACACATTTATATGTCATATCAATCGATTTATAGTAAAATGTGACAACCTTTTCTTTTTTATTTGGACACTGCAATTTAAGACCCATAAAAGTACAGTTTCTTAACGGGAAATACGAATCCACCGGAAGGCGGGGGATTTTCTCCATGTAGTCGAAGATTCCTTCAATTCCGACTTGAAGTTTTTTATCAAAATAATCAATGTGAAATAGAAATATATCAATAAAATAATTTTTATAGATCAAACGAGCTAAAGGTCCACAGAATGCGCATCTATCAACTTGAGATGAGACCGCTTTTCCTTTACAATTGAGTCTAGGACCGTTGTATGGACAGTGTTGGGCTGGTCTGGTGATGAGGTTAACCTGAAAATATTAAATAAAATAATGAAATTATATAGAATATTTGTTATGTAATCAATCGTGATTTTCTTAAAGTCTTTTTTTTGCTTTACCAAGTTGACTGAGCAGTGAAGCGTATATTATTTACAAGTTTTTGATCTATCAGGTCGTGTATAATACAATTTCTTCTCATTTACAGGGTTCGTCCAAGGATGTTTGCTTTTGAAGTTAAATGCTTTTTGGAAGGAAAGTATATGGCTTGGTGTAAAGAATATGAGCTCAGCTTAGGAGATTTTATGTTTTAAAAATAGAAAAAATTTTTTGACTGCAAACGGTATTTAATTATTTGACTTCAGTCAACCGTCTAGCGGTTCTTTTCGTCTAATTGCAATCGATGTAAATTATTATATATATTACAAATATAATTTTATTAACGTATAATAAAATCATCCTAGTAATAAACATAAAAATGTGAATAAAATATAGAGGAAAATATAGAATTTATGATTAAGAATAACCTAAAAGTTACATTTGATAACAAATTGGAATTTTTGTGAATGATTTAATGACAGAGTGATTAGTGTTTATGATGACTGTAATGAATAAGAAAAGTAGTAAGTCCCGTGTTACTTTTTTATGTACAAGCAATTAAAAACCAAAATATCCGCTTTCATCACACAATCGGCCAGAAAAGTCCCTAACGATTCCGTATGTCATTGTAATCAGCTCTTTCTGACACGTTTTTTATTGTTAACTTGACTTTCGTCTCTCTTTGCTCATGATAAATGGGTTGCATATCCTGAACTTCTATCCTTGCGTAACGCTTGAGTTTGTCAAACAAAAATCGCCTTGTTGCGATTGAGGATATGAGAATAGGAAAGCCAGTTAAAAAGCACATAATTTGAGGTTGTATTCAAATATTTTCGGGCATTTTCTTAGATAAGATATTGCTGTGTCTTTAACAGATGGCTTGATAATTACCAAATAAATGAGTGGAATTTGATGTCATCCAGGATTCAAAAATATATTTTGAATAACAATTGGCCATTCTTACTGATCGCCTCTATTGGTAGGTACTCTTATGATGACAGTGTGACCTTTCCTTGATCGTTTTAATTGTAGACCTGTCCATTAATTAAAGCCAAATTAATTTATTGTAAATACATATGAAGTGAGTTGCGTACATAAATTGGAGTTCTTTAACATGATTGGATTTCTTTTCTGAACTGATGGTTTAACTTTCTTCACTGCAATCGTTTTTCCAGACAGGAATCTGGAAATTGTTGACTACAAGATTTCAATTTGTTTATTTTCTCGAATATGCCTCTTCATTTCTCTCACCTCTGATAATAGATAAGAAATCTGATAAAGAATTATTCGAGTTTTTTTATTAATTATTATTTTTTTAATTATTCTGTAACCATCTTATTTTCTAAAGGATATAATGCAATATATGGGGTACATAGCATTTTATTATTGTAGTTTTAATCCCAACCATTATGGTGCCCCCGTTTTGGTCCTTAGTAAATTTATTTATAAAATCTTTAGTAGCAGTAGTAGTAAGTACGATCATTAAGAAAATTTATTTTCTTAAAATTATGTAGTAGTAAAGTAATAATTAAAAGCTACATAAAAATTAATATTTAATAAAGTTTATTTTTTATTTTTATTCCACTAAAAATTATTAGGAAAAATAAATAATTAATAAAACTTCCATAATGTTATTTATTATTGCCTTATTTGTTTCTTGGGTTTTAGTAGCTTGTTTTTTGATTGAAGTATATACAATGACAGAATCAATTCCATCGCTGTGTTCGCCGCCAATAACTTGAATAATTTTTTCCTTGTTATTTGTATGTACTCTCATTTGGCACTGATAGGATTCACGCTAGTCACATCTCCAAAACTTGACAGTCTCAATACAGTTCTATTTGTGAAAATAAAATAAACATCAATCATAATTAAGTTTCTTTTTGCAACGCTTGGAAAGGATTTCTGCCATTATTTAGCCGATTTTTATTTTCTTAATTATATTTTTTTTAAAGTTATAATAATATTATCAAACAGTAATGAAAATTTTAAATAATCATCTAGTCATTATGACAAATTTATAATGATGACCTTGATGATATATTTTTTGAAAATATATTTTGTGATTTTGATTATATTTATTTATCCAGGACCAAAACGGCAGTACCAAAAGGTCTGCTCCCATATATATTGTATCTGTAAAAAAATGCATTTTGCTGAAGTTTCAGAAAGTTCAGTAGCCATACTAAAGTAAGGTAATCTTCAGACCTAAAATTGTCTCCAACAAGTCAATCTTTATCGATTTCTGAAATTCAGATATGGAAAATAAATTATTATTATCATTGATAAGTCATAAACTCTAATTATAATTATGAGTGATTAGTTTAAATTTGCATTTCGCCAAAATAGTTTATTATTTTTTTTAATTTGACCATTTAAAAAAAAGTAAATTAAAAATTAAAAAGGAAAGTAAAAATATCATAAAAGTTAAAAACTTATTTCAAATATGCTTGTAGTCATAGCAATTGATATATTTTAACAAAAGTTATGAAATAAATTTCAATAAATTTTAAAATAGATAATGAACGGATTAAACTTTTTAATATTTTAAGAAATAATTATTTTTATAAAAGGTTTGTAGTAAATTTAAATTAATTAGTTTTTGTGATAAAATTTTGTAAAAAGAGTAAAAATTATTTTAAAATTTAGCAAATTTTCTAATTTGAATCGGAAGGGAAATTTAAAAGATTAAGTTTAGTCAAAATAATTGAATTAACAAGAAATTTGTTTAAATATGTGAATTGTTGATATTAATAAAGATTGTGGTGTTACATTATGAGTACTGAATATGATAATAATGAAAGTGGCATAAACACTACATACAATAATCTTTTATTTACTTTATTCAAATTTATAAACCTCAAAATGTATTACAAAACCAAAACTTTTATTTCAAAAAAAAGTTAACACTTTTACCATATTGGAGGAATATTTTGAATGTTGATGTAGATTATTTTAATATGATTATGAATGATAGCGATAGTGATTCGAGGTGTAACAAAGGTAAAAGCGATTGAAAACATACACATGAAGATGTATGAATATGGTAGAAAGAAAAAAATCACCATTAGCGGCATATAAAACAAGGAAGGTAAGTGAGTGGTAAACTGTGGAAAATAAAAGAACACTAAAATCTCTGAACGAAGTAAAAAGAGAAGATACAAGTTGAAATTGCAGATCATGTCTAAAATATTATTAGAGTGCGCATTAACGACAACATGTATACAAACATAGAAATAATATAATATAATATAATATATAATATAATATATATATATATATATATATATATATATATTAGTAAGGCAAATATAAATGCAATTATGAATATGACTATTACAGGGTAGATATAAATGTGAAAGATCAGCCAAACCATTGTGATTTAATGCAAAAGAAAATTAGCAATAGGTCCTCCATGTTCATTGTTGTTCAAACACTGAATAATCTATTTACATATATATTTGCTACACATAATACGAAATGTCAATGTTTCTTTTTTAGGTAAACAAAAATAATTGACGTATGAGACCGAAAAAAACAAAACAAATTGAGAATGTGAAAAAAATATGAATTTTGAGAAGATTTTTTTGACTTTCCATTAAGTTTTTGTGCAATCTTTCATAAGGTATTCAGAATTAAAGAATTATTTGCAGTTAATGTAGACAATTTAGTGATTTAAATGAGCTAAAGGAGTACAAATATTATTAATATTTAATCACAAGTAGTAGATAAATAATAATTAAAATAACAGATTTTAGAAATATAAATATTATAATGAATTAAATAGCCAACAGAAGGATAAAGCAACATATAAGTAGTATTGATCACACAATTATTATATAGTTCAAGTGGAACAAATGGTATCTAGCAAGAGGTAACTACTTATCAAGTACACTGGTAAGCGATAACATGATAAATCTAGCAGTTATATCGAAATTGTAATCAAAATAACCATTTTTTGATTTAGAAAGAGATCAAATTTTTATTTCAAACATAACCTTAATAGGGACACGTACAACTCGGTACTCGAAAACTCGGCATCGAAAACTCGGAGTTGGAAATCTTGGTACTGGACAACTTGGTACCGGATACCTCTGTACGAACAGATCGACCCCAGAAAACTGGGATCTCAGACGACTCGGCACTATGATTGTTTTGCATCCGGAAATTTTCTTATGGATAATTATGTATTTCCTTACAGATAATATTTTAATTGGCTTAATGTTTTTGATAGTGTATCAATTGTATTCAAATTAATTTATTATAAATTATAAAAACAAATTTATTAAGTGAATAAATAAAGTGAATTTAAAATATCATTCCGAAGTTCAACTTCTCAACCGTTATGATATTAATGAAAATTATACATTGAAAACTCGTATGAAAACGTCAATTGATTTTGTTCAAGTAGTAAATATTGAATATGTACTGACCGTTCTTGATAATTATCTACTTCCAGAATTAGAACCAGTTATTGGTTGGTTTACAAATGCATATGTTGATACTTTATCTTGGCTCTAGGTACTTTGACCAGAGGGGTTTTGACCATAGGCGGTTTGTCCACAGCAGGGGTTTGACCATAGGTGATACACTGTATATATGAAAACAAAGAATTCGTTTGTTTTTGGTCCACGTAAAGACTGGTGCCAGGCCTACTCGATTTAATATTGAACAGAAAGTATTCACAAACTAAGACCACATAAAAATGATAAAATCAAATCAAAATAATAATGTCATGCAAATATTGTAGTTAATGGAATAACAGTTAAATGATATATGTCTAAAAGCACCAAATATGTCAATACATCTATTTGACCATATGTCTCAACAGCACGTTGTACAGTTTCATACATGATACTGTATCGCTTCTCAGTTGGATAATTTGCTCCAGCAACACCTTGCAGAAAATTTATTTTGTCCTTCGTGCAGTCCATAAGTAGACCGTCATGGAAACGCCACATTGTTCGGTGACTACATTGTAGCAGTGACTGTAGACTGTTATGCCATCTTTTGCAAATGTTGTTCGTTCGTACTACACCATCGCCAATCGTCTGCATTTTATTCCACGTTTTAATTGCAAATAAGGCAGGTTTGTAGTTTTCTCAACGACCACGCATGCGACATCCTCAGATGTAAGTGTGATCGAAGTATGTCACCACCTCGTCAATGTTATTAATTGCTGAGATCGAGTCAGATAACAGTTCGAAGGTCTCTGTAACATCTTGTACTGGTACATGAGATACGGCGGAAAGACAACAAACAACGATACGTACATCTTTATTAGTTTCATGTTTCTATTTTCAGTCCAACCTTATGTACCATTTCGATTACGCTTGGGCAAGATGGAAATAGTAGCCTGTAGTACGAGCATCAGGAAATCTTTCTTGAAATGCACCCGTTGCTGCCATTTCAAAATCGGTGAGAATAATTCTTGGTGCTGCTCACGGAATGAGACTACTACTTCCTGGAATAATCGGTCGTACGTGGCTTGATTTCTATTTGGTAAAAGACAGTATAACGCAGCTGGATTGACGCCTTTGGCAATTTGAAAATGAATTGTGTAAAGCTAGAAAAATAAATCTGGCACCATCTTGAATGTACCATCAAAATAATAATGGCAAAAATTTTTAATTAAACGATTTTTGCCATTATTACCCAATATTACTTTAATAAATTCCAATATATTCTGAAAATTATTCCATTTAAACTTAATATACATTTTAAAATCATTTTATCAAGAACAATTACAATATTAGATTCTAGCCCACACAAGCCAAAATCTTGGAGAACAATACAAATATTAAAATGCTAAATTTACAAATATTACTGATGATGTATGTAATCATCGAAACATATCCAATAAATATATAAAAGAAGCTTTATACAAATTATATTTTAAAAATATTAAAAGCTGGGGACAAACCACCTATGGTCAAACCTCCGCGTACCTTTATCTTTAACATTCGCAGTTTGGACGGTTGTTTCGAGTACCTTAATGCGCTCTAATAGAACCAATAATTTTTCTGCAGCTTACTGTAACAACAGTGATTTGCAGATACACCAAATACACTGTTTTTACTATATAAAAAAATGATATTTCAACAACGTTTGAACTAACCTAACCCAAAAATGTATATCAGTGATGTATTAGATTAACCTCAGGGAACGATCGAAACAATAGTCAACAAAAATACGAAAAATAACGTTACTTCAATAAAAACTTTATTTCGAACTGAATTAAATCAAAACATCCACTATTCACTTGGTAATTCAAAGAATAATCGAAAAAGTTAGTCTGATAATCAGTCAAATAAGAAAATGAGATTGTTGTTAACTGGTAATTCAACTAGAAATTCTATGCAGATATTTTATTATTAATTCTGCATTGATTTCGCTTTGAATCGTCAATATTCAAATCGAAATCATATTGTTATGAAATTATAATTCTATGACGATAGAATTATGTTGGAATCTGACGTCAAAATATAATTAAGTTTCTTCTTTTTCTTTCTTAGCTTTCTTTTCCTTCTTGACTGTCATCTTATTTTGATAAAAGCATAAAAAAATAATAAAAATACAAATAAAAAAATAAAATAAAAATAATTTACAAATTTCGTCGGGAAATGGTCAAACGTAATTACATAACAGAAAGGGAAGAAAAATATGAATTACATGAAAACCGAACGTTGTCAGACTCATACCAAAAAAATAGAATAATGTGATTCGCTTGTTTTTTTGTACTGAATTAACTGTTTTACACTGACAAAAGAAAATTTCAACAATGATATGTTGTCAGTCATCCAGTAATATGGAAATTTATTATTCCCTTACAAAAGAAACAAAATGATGTTTGATGCAGGTTACGAACATTGAAGTGAATACATGAAGCATAACGAAAACTATGATAATATAAGGACGTAGACGAGCTTAATCTCAATAAAAGAAGAAGGTATGATCAGGAGAGTGTGCTTTAGTTTTTGCTTTGGTTATCTCTTAATTATCATATTAAATGTAGGGTTTTTTGGGCTATTTCATAATTTTTGCAAGCAATTTCATACTTTTTACAATTTAATAACAAATTTAAATACAAAATGTATTATTTATAAAATATATAAATACAAAAAAACATTGTGTAAATAAGAAGCAACTATATTTTTAAATTTATTTTTTACATGTAAACATTATATATATAAATAAACTTAATCGACCTAAGCTCAGTAGATAAAACTTTAAGAGAGTTTCACAACACTCTTAAATATGCTAATTTGGTGCCTGAATGAAGAAGCTGCACTGAAACAATTGGGCTCAGAACAGTATACGCTGCAAACTTTCGAGCATCAGAAGTTATTAATGATGATAAGAACTTTATATTTTGGGCAAAGTTGACTTTGCTGTTGTTACTTTTCCAAATCGTAATAGAAGTACACGAAGAGAACCCGCCTTTTTGACGGTTCCGATGGCTAGAAGTCGTAATATTTCATTACTCGCAATAATGAATAAATATTGCATGATTTATAATGTCATATTTGAAGGAACGGTAAATGGCGAAAACTTTAAATAATGCCTTAGAGAAATTAAAGAGTGCTGCGTTATCAAGGGTATTGAAAACTTAGTATGTATCATGGATAATTCTCGAATTAATCATTATTGATCCTTAATGGATGATGAAGAAATTCGCCAAATGCCACTAACGTATTTACCACCTTATTGTCCCTTTCTTAACTCCATTCAGAACATATTTTCTGTATGGAAGAATAACATTATTAGAGATTGTGCTCGAAATGAAGTAGAACTTCGAAGATTAATAGTTGATAAGTTCAATGATATATCAACCGAAAATTGCGGTGCATTCTACCGAAAGATGCTTGGATATTTTCAAAACTGAGATGGAACAAGTAATAAATGATTAATTTTATTTATATGTAAAATGTTTACTTGTAAAAAATTAATTTAAAAAAGTTGTTTCTTCTTTTTTACACAATGTTTTTTTTGTATTTATATATTTTATGAATAATACATCTTTTGTTTAAATTTGTTATTAAATCGCTTGCAAAAATTATGAAATAGCCCGAAAAACCCTATAAATATTTTCTGATTTTTTAATAAAGTTTTCACAGAAATAATGTTCCTTTTTTATAAAAAAAATTTATGTTATATATACCAATGCCAAACTGTCCGAAGCCAAGTTTTTCGGTGCGAATTCATCCTTCAGAAACAATATGTACAATATCCCATGCCTGGAATTTGTGGCAGTTGATAATCTTGTTCAGCTTTTGATGAACTCCAATCCCATTGTGGCATAAAAAGCTCATTGGATATTTCAAAAGTAGTTTGGTTAGACAAAGACGGCAGGATGGACTGAGAGTAACTTAAATGCATCATTTGAATGACTAAAAAGTATAACATAAATTTTCACCTATGAAAGAAAATGACAGGAATAACTAAAAATGTTTGGCATATTTCATTGATTTAGTTATGAATATATCCTTATATAGATAGTTATATGCAATAAGTTACTCTCATGATTTGTATAAACTTTTATGGTTGGTCTAATAATCAATAGATCTAGTGATTATTTTAAAATCTAAATCTAAAATCTCATCACTTGAACGTGGAAGCATGTTGCATAATTTGTCAGTTACTTCAAATATATCAACAGCAAAGAGTGAAGTGGGACCTCTAAATAATTATTGAACTAAAGCGATCGATATATTTGAGATGTTCTATACGTTTTTAGTTATAAGCAAATGTATTCCTGTGGTTTTCTTTTATAAGAGAAAATTTATTTTATTCTTTTTAGTAGATTCTAAAACATGTTTACTTAAAAAATTTATATTTATTTAATTTTAATCATTTTGTCCAAATAAAATCGGGGTTTTTAATAATCATTTATTTATTTATTTTAGTTTTTATCAGAATAAAAACGTGTTTTTTAAAAGAAACTGTTTATTTATTTTATTCATATTTATTGTTTTAATCTTTTTAGTCCGAATAAAACATTATAATTCGAAATATTTTTAATATAACGTATTTTGTTGAATAAGCACACCGGTTAGTAGTTACCTACACAGAGTGCGTTTATTCAAAAAGAGTGTGTTTATTTAGTCCAATTAAGTTTATTATAAAGCTGTTGTATGAAGAATGGTGATAAAGACGTTAAATTTTAGCAAATTTTACATAATAACAGCTTCGCTCCATGTACTTAAAGTTTATCTTTTCTTTTCCATTCTTTAAGTTTCTATAATTTCCCATCATTTTTTTGAAAAAGTAGAAATAGCGTTGAAAGAGTTTTTTAATCAATGTTAACATTCTAAAACTTGCTGACAATAAAAAATTCTTTATTTATTCAATAGTTGAAACTCGATCTCTTTACAAGATTTATATATATTTTTAATCAAATGTTCGGTTAACTGCGATATTTGACGGAGGAGTAGTTTAAAAAAATATGTACTTTCAGTGGAATTTCTCCGATTTCTTGAGACGAAAAAAGCAAGTAAAATTTTGTCAATTCTGGGAAATATTATTGGAATACTTCTTTTCATTTTACTCGAAAAAATCCACATCCCTAATAATCAAAATACTCCTACTAAAACCTGAGTGAGATTCTGGTTTCTAAAAACACAAATTATGGAATTTCAGACAGAATTAAGGAAAAGTATGCTTGATTACGTTACTCAATTTTTTTATAAAATATTTAATTAAGAATGATCAATATATTAATAACTTTATTGATGAAGTTACCAAATAAAATTAATTAGGCAAATTTCTGTTTTTAAAAATTGTTTTAATACTTTAAAATAAAAGAAAACTAACCCCTGTCTTTAAATAGCACAAGTTAACCAAATTGTCTTTTATCTTTCTTTTCTGGTTTAAAAAATGTCTGTTAATCACAAGTTTGTTAAAAATAATTTCACTAATTAATAACCACCGTGATTACTGTTCAAACTATTCTCAACTATTTCACTGATTTCGTTAATTGACAATATTCTTGTTATATGATGACTGATAATCATTCAAGGAATATATTTGAACTTTTTTTTATTTGAAACCACTTTTAGGTTGAGTGATTCAATGAAAAGAAGCACTATTAGTGAGTAGAAACTGTTTCAATTGATAAGTAGATGATTAAGGCTTAGAACTGATGGTCAAGGTTTTGTATCACGAAAATTGATGTTATTTGACATGATTTATGATTTATTTATGGGTAACTTGGATGCATCTAGTACACACAATTTATTGGCAGAAACATTTAAGTATGTATACCGACTACCAAACACAATAGTGCTTTTTTTCCTTTAGATAAATTGCTTTAAAAAATATTTTTAAAAACGTTTCATAGAAATATATCTATCAATACTTTATCTTCTCTCATTTCACTCCTTCGGATACTGATATTTCTGATAAGCTTTTCATATTTACTGGAGATCCCAAAATCCATATCGTGGTCCCAAGGTATAACATCTTTGTGTCTAAAGAAATATGTTAAAGTACCAAAATAGGTCGATGATTAATAGTTTAGTATCAAAATATTGGCAATAAATCTTATATTTTTAAAAGAAAAAAATTGATCCCAAATCTTAAATTAAAATACAGTCAACTCCGCTTATCTCAATCGCTTATATCAAATCATCGCTTATCTCATTTTTCTTCAGTCTCGAAATTTTGTCCATTAGTTTAAATACTTTTTAAAACTGTTCATCTCCAAATCGTTTAACTTAAATTATTGTTTATCTCAAAACGTTTATTTAGGCCCAAACACAAATACATCGTTTATCTCAAATTGTTATATTTTTATAAAAATAAATGTTATAAAA
>MQRK01204522.1:289-14260 GCA_001938485.1 Girardia tigrina
TATATAACATGAGTAATATATATATATATATACTAAATTACAGAGATATATCTTAAATAATAGAAAAGATAGGGCTTTATTTAAAAAAGTGATAATTATATGACTCAGACTGTATATTCAACGTATTACCTCTAGTAATAATAATAATATCTTATTTAATAATATGCAGTAATAAACCAATTGAAATTTTACTCAAAATTTTAACATACTAAATAAATATTTTTCTCACTCACCGACTTTTAATAATAAACAAATATTGTTTATCCAAATCGGAAATATTAATCCCCGTTGTACACAACAGATTTGTTGTAAAAAATCAGTCTGGATAAAATCTGAATGTTTATTCTAATTTTTAATAAAAAAAATTCAAAAGAATTTAAAAAGCCCAACAATTAATTCCCATTCATCATTTGTAAATGGAACAAGATGTAATGTGTCCACATAAGCAAAATTATTATTTGGAATGACATCAATCAACACCTAAGTTAAAAAACAATAATGACTTTTTAATTTTAAAATCATGAAATCATTCCACACTGTCCCAATTTAAATTTATTTTTTCCCAATCATATTTCAAATAACTTTTACCTAATATTTTTAATTTAAATATTGAAAACCAAGTAAAAAGCCAACCTCAAAACGCACTTCCTTTTACGACTTCAAAAAAAACAAATAAACACTACAAAAACCACCGAAGAATTATAATAATTATGTAACTTTTTTATTTTTATTATATAATATAATTCAATGGCTACGCATTTTCCGATTATTTAAATATTTGTCCTTAAATCAGGATCGATTGGAATATTACAATTTATACTATTTATTACAAGTTATGATTTATGTAATTTATAAATTAAATTGCTTTTCATTTTTGAATATTTGCATCGATTTCTATTAAATTTCTATTAAAGTAAACTTACCAAATGTGGCGAAGCGAATGCAGGTCATGACTATCTATTTAATTAACTAGCAAGTAAAGCCAAAGGTTCTCATTATACCAATTTAATAAATTTAATTAGCAATCTACCAGTACTGTGACACGTGAACATACTCATTTTAGTATAAGCGGTAGAGTTTTGTGAGCTGATATCGAAAATAATCGAAAAAAATAGTTTTATCTCTATTGCGCAACTAAATTGTTTTGAAAATTTGCATAGGTAATTGCGTAAGTAAGCCCATTCACTAATACTTAATGAAGTAATGAATACAAAATAGGCAAAAATTTAGCTAAGAATCATATTTCCTTTCAAGTGATTTTCGCATCATCTTTTTAGGATGTTCAGAGACGTGAAAAGCAACTCGAATGATTAAACTCAATGAGTATCATTGCAATACTATATTACTATCGACAGCGAGTTCATCTTGCTTGGTTTCAATAACATCAAAATTTTAAAACCTCTTGAATAAATCGAAAACGATTTGTGGATTGCAAACTAATCTGGTCGATGAAATTGATTTTCATGGGTCAAAAAACTCATATATCGGAGAAACAAATCGTCATCTTAAAACCTGGATAGTTAATCATTCACAATCGAGTCGATCGAGTAAGGTTCTTGATCATTGATAACATTATAAAATAGAACTTCTTCTGATTCAAAGGATAGGTTTTCTGTTTCACAGAAGAGCTTTGATTGACACTATGAGTGGCAGTTTTGCGAATATTTATATATATAAGACACTACAACACGTTAATAAACATTCAAAATGGACAAAAAAAGCCGTTTCAAATCTTTAAATATTTTATTAAATTTAAAAACACTTTGCCATTATTATCAAACAATATCTTGAATAATTTAAATATATTAAAAAATGAATACTCTTAAAACTAAAAATTAATATATTACAATTGCTGATGATGGGAAAAGAATTTCCGAAACATGTTCAATAATCAATTTCTTAAAAAAGCCTTAGCAAAATTAATTTCAGATAATATCAAATTAACGTTCACAAAACTCAAAATATATTTTAAGACAAATTTGAAAAAATCATTTGAAATATGCTAAAGAAAAAAAAATAAATGAAAATATTTTTAAATCTCTATTGCGACAATATGAAGATTTCACTAAAGAAATTCGTATTTCACTTCTTCGAAATTTGTAAATTTCAAATGCCAACAAAACAGCCGATTTAATTCGACAAAATTCGAATCTTGATGAAATAGTTTGGATTTACACGTTAAATACAGAGTATTATTATTAGAAACCGACGTTATTTTCACAATCGATCCCTAATTCGAAGTAGTTCATTCAATTTTAGAAAACATTTTAAATTTACTGAGCCGATCGATGGATTAGAAGTTGTTATCTGACAAAAACAATCGTTACGATTCGTAAAAACTAAATTCGCCAACATGTGACAGAATATAATCGGTAATATTTAAACAAATCTCATTAATTCCAATCAAACTTAAATTTGAAAAAAATATTAAATTTTGAATTATAACTAATTTCTGTCTTTTTAAGTTAAAATGGTTTTATTAACTTGCATGAGCTCAGCGATTTTTTTTACAATCGAATTTTCAACCACCGAAAGTGGTTCGATTGAGCTGAACTTGTGTCCAACTGTGTATTCTGGATTATAATACATAAATCAATTTCAAAAAAATAATATCTTAATAATTATTAGGAGGGGTTAATTTAAATTTTCATCTCGCCAGACTAATTTATTATTTTTTTAATTTAAAAGGTAAAATATTTTAATGTTAATATGCTTTTTAAATAAATTTTGGTGTTAAAAAATGAATTCAGATATTGATGTTGCAACCACTTCTCACAATGCGACAAACGCTGCAATGGATATCTTCACGGGTCAACTGTTACCTGAAAAGTACAGAAAAGGCGATAATGTGGAGACATTTATTGAAGAATGTGAAACATTCTTTAATTTTGCAGGAATAGCGAAGGCCAAACAAGAGACAATAGTTGTTTGTTTGTTGGAGAGAGATCTGAAAGATCGATACAAAGCGGTAGATAAGACAATAGTAGGTTATAAAGACCGATTGAGAAAGGCATTCTTTAGAACTTCCTCACTATTCGAAGACCTGGCTGAGGCATGCCGGTACAGGATGATGGAAGATATACCGGAAGTATTTTTTGAGAAAGTAGAAAAGCTCGCAGCCAAGATCCTGAAACATGACTTGTCAAAAGAGGCCCTCACGGAAGCATTATTGTTACATTATTGTGATGATGTGGACATAAAAAAGGAAGTGAGACTTAACAAATTGAAAGGAATTGATGAGATAAAAGAAAAGATAAAGGCAGTACATTACGTCAAAAGTGTGACAGAAGACATGAATGTAGTAAGAGACCAATGGATGTTAAACAGACCCCGGATTTATAGAGAAGCACTAGCAGGAGACAGTAAATACGGACAAAATCAGACAGGGGTTGGTAGAAATAATACAGAATGCGCTCAAGGCATGAAAGCGGTCAAATGTAGTAATTGTGAAAAAGTAGGTCACACAAGTGAAACATGTAGGTAAAGAAAACCAATCAAGTGTTTCGGATGTGGAAAAGAAAGACACAGGATAAGAAATTGTTCAGAAAGGAGACCAATAAAATGTTATGGTTGTGGACAACAGGGACACATAAGAAGAAACTGTCCAAAAATCGAATGCAAAAGATGTCAAGATAAAGGTCACAGTGAAAGTGAATGTTATACAAACCTAAATGGCAGAATAAGACAGCAAAATACAGGTGACAATAACTATTGAGGATCGGGTCACAATCAACAAAGATATAGAGATATAGAAGATAGAAGACGAGGAGATAATCGAAGATTCGTGAATAACATTGACGAAGAATATGAAGAAACAGTTAGAGGAAGTGAACACCCAAAAGACAACACCTCGACAGAAGTGGAGCCAGTCAGGAAAATAAATTAAAAGATAACAGCGACTCCCAAAGTATTGGTATTTATAGTAGAAGTAATATTTCAAATATAATAGACGTAGTGATAGACGATAAAAGGAATTTTGAGATAAAGGAAGAAAGAGTAAATGATAAAGTAAGGAAATTTATAAAGAAAGAAACTTTTGAGGACAGGCTTGGACGAAGTTTAGTGGAAACCATTGAAGAAAAGAACACAGAAGAAAATATGAGGATTTTGTCAATAGATGAATGGAAAGCAGAAAATATATCGTATGATAGAATGCAAGGCCGGCCGAGTGTAAAGTTGATGATACAAGGTAACGTGGATGATTGTTTATTAGACACAGGTGCAAGAGTAAATGTAATCCACAAAAAGATTTTTGAGAAAGTAACGAACGTAAAATTAGAAAAGGCAGATATTAAATTAAACTGTGCGAACAGTAGTCAACTAGATTGCATGGGTAAAATTTCAGTGGACGTAGAAATTAAAGAAAAACGGAGAAATATAACGTTCATTGTAGTAAATGATGTAAAACCAGACATAATAGGAGGAATAGATTTGCAGATGACGTTTGGAATCGACTTACATTGGAAAAAGAAAGAAAATGGTGTGAACGAACAATTTTATCAAGTATGTAACTTAGAAGCCAAATTTGGACGTAAGGTTACAAACGAGGAAAGATTCAAAAGAGCCATGGAAATTATGAAAATTGCAGATAAACCAAAGATTGTGGATATTGTTAAAAATATCAAGGAGTTTTTATGGCGGATAAATGGGATATCGGATGTACGACGATGATTAAACATAGAATAGACACGAAAGGATCTCCAATTAACCTTAGACTACATAGGCAACCAGTTAATCTGGAAGAAAAGATTGATGAGACTCTTAAGAATTTGTGGGTATAAAAGAATAAAGTATTCTGTGTTGATTAGATAGCAGAACGAATTCTTTATTCTTTTATAATATCAAAAGAATCTTAACCAGATTAATCCAACAACGTATTTAATGGATGAATCTGTTTAGGACGATTCTAAAAGAAAACAAATGTAACAAAGAGCTATAAAAGTATGAATTTCTTTTTAAACGATGAACCTTTAATATGTATAACAATACTCACAGGAAAACTAAATATAGATAAAAGTTCGTCAAATATAACAGTTGAAATAGCGAAAATTGTCAGACATTTCTCAAAATAACTGATGACTTCGGAATTGTCGGTAAGTAGTAATTTTTATCCATAATAATTTATATATCAATTTTTAATTTTTGTAATTATTAATTCCATTGATTTCTCAGTTTTTAATCTTTATTGAATTTTCTATTGAACCATAATTATCATATGACAATTATAATTATGATTAATATGGTAATTTGCAACTGTGGTCACTTTTTCTTTTCTTTCTTCCAGGCCCTTGATTTCTTTTATTCTTTTTTACGACTTTCTTCTCTGAATCTTAATTGTTTCTCTTCTTCAGTAATCTCGAAGATTATTCAACATAAAACAAATAAAAATGATGAAAATAAAAATCATTGTGGTTCAAGCGAAGACTCCGAGGTTATACATTAATAAAAGATATTACGTACACAAAACACCCAAAAAAAAGAACATGAATACTCTCAGAAGAATGAGTACAAGCAAAAAGAATGCAGAGAAAATAATACACTAGCTTAAAATCACCAACACGTTTCATTCAACAAAATGAGGTATCACATTGGGAAAACAACATTATTAAGAAATGTAATTCACTATGGAATACATCGATGATTTGTGTATGGAAGAAAGAAAAGAATGATGTTAGAATTTGCTTGGATTTTAGACAGCTAAACCTAGTCACGAAGAGACAGGCATTTCCTATGCCAAATATGATAGAAATGATAGACAGATTGTATGGAACCAGATATTTCCCATCAATCGATTTAGGCAATACATACTACCAAGTCGAAATAGAAGAAGATTCAAAGCTAAAAACAGCATTTTACACAAAGCTAGGACAATTTTGTTTCAATAGAATTCCGTTTGGTATAGCAGCGGCACCGGGAACGCTTCAGAAACTCATGACAAAGGTGCTCGGAGGCATAGAACAGACAGTGTTATATTTAGATGACATTCTTATATTTTCAAAATCGTTGAATAACATTACGAAACTTCGGATAAAGTATTGGACCAAATCGGGAAAGCAGGTTTAAGAATTAATCCGGAAAAGTGCTATATCTTAAAAACAGAAGCTAAATTTTTCGGACATATAATTAATGATAAAGGTATACAGTCATAAAGACATTTGAAAAACCGAGATGTGTAAAGAAGTTTCCTTGGAATTTGCTATTATTACAGACGATTTACTAAGGATTATGCAACAAAAGCCAGGACAGTGGAAGAACTGTGTGGATTGAACAAGAAGAAATTGTTATGGACAGACGCAGGTGATGTAGCATTTACAGAGATGAAAGAGGCTTTAACAACACCAACGATTCTAGGATTCCCAGACTTCCAGAAAGAATTTATACTGGATACTGATGCCAGTTTCGACACGATTGGAGCAGTATTATCCCAAAGAGACAAGAATGGACATGAGAGAGTTATTGTATATGGTTCACAGTCCATGAATAATCATGAAAAGGGATACTACATTACTAGGAAAGAGCTGTTGGCAAGAGCTGTATTACTTCTGTTAGCATTTTAATCATTATTTATACGGGAAGCGATTCACTTTAAGAACGGATCATAAGGCAATTACGTTTATGGTTAAAACAAAAAAAACCGATAACGGCGCAATTTCAGACATGGATTAATTATTTATCAAACCTGGACATACACCTAGAATACAGAAAAGGAACAGATCATTCCAATGCGAATATTTTGTCTCGGAATACATGTGATACATGTACGCAATGCTTGATGGCTCATGAAGATGCTAAAATGATGAAGATAAAGACTCGAAGAATCAACGTGCTGGACACGTCGCAGATATTCAAATATCAACAAGAAGAAATAGAAGAAATTTAAAGAGACCCAAGTTCAGGTAAAGACAGATAGCTTATGATTGAAGACGGCAAAATAAAAACAAACATGGGGAAGATTTGGATACCAAAGTCAAAAAGAAAAGAAATGATCATACAAATACATACGTTATTGTCGCACGTGCGCGCAGAGAAAGTAACGAAATACATCTCAGAAAATTATGACATGATCAATCGGAATGAAATAATAAAGGAAATAATTGGACAATGTGAAGCATGCCAAAAAAGTAAAACATTAACGACCACTAAGAAGAAAAAACGGGTGATATTGGTCGCAAATGAACCATTTAAGAAAGTGTACATAGACATGTGCGGACCACTAAAGGAGACTTGGAGAAGGAAAAAGTATATTGTTGCAATCATAGATCAGTTTAGTAAGTACATATCTTTGACAGCCATTACCAAGCAGGATGAAATAACCATAAAAGACATCATAATGACCAAATGGATCTTGAGATTTGGAGCACCGAAGGAAATACATACAGATTGTGGCAAGATATTTAAATCGAAGGTAATAAAAGACATGGCTGAAAACATGAGCATTAAAATGTGTTACTCAAGCCCTTACCATCATAACACGAATGGAATAGTAGAAAGACAATTTCGGACAATTAGAGAGTATTTAAACGCATCGTTACATACAAAGAAAGGATCAGGCTGGGAGGAACTACTACCGGAAATAGAATTCACATTAAATGCAACTTTTCAGAAAACAATAGGGAAGAGCCCAGCGGAAATTATATTCGGTAAGAAAATATACAAGAAAGATGGCATAGTCAAGATATAAAGTTACAGATTTTGGGTATTCGAAAATATTTTGTTAATAACTTAATTGTCCTTTTCAAATGGTTCTTCCAACTTTGTAATGAATATCTTAAAAGGGCTGTGTGAACGGCCGCCACGTATTTGTCCTATTATATACATGGTTCTGGACTGGCTCAAGTAGTCTAGGGACCGGATGTATGACCGAATCAGTTTTTGGCCGAGGTCGCCGATGTTTTTCACATTGGAAGAAAAGAAGTAGTCGTAGGAGCAGTGAGCAAATTAGGATGACTGTTGATCGAATGGGTCAGATTATTTTTCAATCTCCTTCCCTCGTCCCAGAATTTCCACATCCCCATCACCAGAACATTATGACCCGCTGCGCCCGCTCTCGTACCAACAAAAGCAATTAATTTTTTTCCTACAAATATTGGTTTTCTTTTAATTTTATTAAAATTTTTTAATAATTTAAAAAATATTATAATTTTTATCCAAAAGTATTCTTCTTATTTTGAAATGTAGAATTTATTTTTATTATTTCTGAAAATCTAATAATTAAAAAATTATAACAAAATTGAATTTCATTCTATGAAAAAAATTATTAAATTTTAACTAAAAAAATAATTCAAAATTTATCATCAAAAAGTTAATATAAAATTTATTGAAAAATTATCAAATATTAACTGAAAACTAATAAAAATATTTAAAACTTGAGGTAAAAGAAATTTTTAGAAATAAATTGAAAGAAAGTATTAAATTATTTAAAAATTAACAATTTTATATTGAAAAAATTTTATTAAATATTAATTTAAATTAAAACAATTTATGAAATTATAAAAAACAACAGAATTCAATGATGATGTTGTTGAAAAACAAATGTCCAGCTCGTGTAAAGTAATTTTTTTCCCATTTATCTCAACTCTTAATTAATACACTCACTTTTTAAGAATTTAAAAAATATTAATAAATCATTTTAATTTATATCTAAAATAAACTTTATATCTAAAAGTTTTATTCTTTTTTTGAAATATAGAATCTAATCTTATAAATGGTCAAAATGGAATAAATACAAAAATATAATGAGGAAATTGATTTTAATTCTACGAAAAAATATTCTAAAATTATCAAACTTGGCCTAAAAAAATAATTCAAAATTAAATCTTTTTCTAAAAAGAAATAAAAATAATTTATTGAAAAATTATCAAATATTGATTGAAAACTAAAAAATATTTTAAAATAAACAATTTTGTTACGGAAAAATATTTTAAGACTTTAAATTAAAATAATTTATTAAATATTTTTTAAATTATGAAAATAACATCCCAATTAAATGAATGTTGTAGAAAAACGAATGTTCAACTCGCGTAAAGTTATATTTCAATAATCATTACTCTTAAACTAATGGGACAAATAAATTATAATATTAACATAAATTATATTTTTATTGATTTTACTATTGATTTTTGGAATTAAACGCCGATTGCAGATTCTACCATAAAAATAATTAAAAGTTTAATAATTAAACTAAAATAACTTTATAAATTTTTGTAAAAAATTATAACTTGACTAATAGAAATAATAAAAAAAATAAATTTTTGAGAAATAAATTTAAATGATTTTCATAAACTAAGATTAGTTAAATTATAAAAATAGCACAATTAAATGGAGATAACATGTTTAAAAATAATTTTTCCATTAACCCTTTCGCAGCGGCTTTCCGTTTTAAGTTATAGATAATTTTTGTTAAATATATAATGTTTATTCCGGTTTGAAATTTATTATTTAAAAGTTTTTTTTGGAAATTTATTCAGGGGGCGGGCTGGGGAGGTTGGGACAAATATATCCCATTCGTCTTTTATGATGGGTCATATATGTCCCAACAGCCTTTTTAAACATTCACTGGGACATATGTGTCCCAGCAGCTGCGAAAGGGTTAATCTCTACTCTTTTAACCGGTGTGTACAAATTTCCAAATCGACCCTCATTTCATATCAGTGTATTAACTAAAAAGTAATATTAATAAAACGTAGTATTAACTAAATAACAATAATTTTAAAAAATTCAAAAATTAATTAAGCCAATGAAGAAAATGTACAAAAACGAATGCCCATCACTCGCTTGAACGTAAATGTTTTCATCAATCTCAACTCTTAAATAATGGGGAAAAATAACCAAAAATATTAAAAAAATACAAAGCAGTTAATTTATTCACACAAACACAAGCGCATAAAACACACTGAAATCAATAGCGGTATTTGGTCGAGTAGTCCTTGGGCGACACAACGAGACCTCGGCCCTTCCTCGCGCCCCTGAAAACCGTCTCGATGATATCGATTAATTCCTGATCGTGCTCGATCGGCCAATTGATCTTGTTATTATTCCCCGTGCCGAGATCGATCATGATGTGCTTGTTGCGATAGAAGAACATGACCGTGCACGGATCGTACAGCTCGTACATCTTGTTGAAGTCCGGCACCTGGCTGATGTCGACCAGATAGAACACCGCGAAATTCTTCACTTTCTCGGCGATCTTGTACAACGTCTCGTCCATGACCATGCACTGCGGATCCCAATCGTGACCGAATCGGATCACGACGACTCGATCCTCTTCCGATAGAATGGCCTGGTCGACTTGCCAGCCATTCGTTAAATGCGGCAACATATACGACATTGTTGGTAATGAATAATATTAATTATAATATCGAATTAATTTATTGATCGATTATTTAAATTGTTTGAAATTACGATTAATTTAATTGAAAGAGGTTATTAAAACAAATTTTTTATAAAAGTAGGAAATTTATTTTAAGAAAATAAATTTTTTCTGTGAAGTTTTTTTTAAAAAAATCTGACCGATATCGAAATAAAGTTTCGCTAATTATAATTATGTTTTTTTTACAGATTATTAAATCTTTAAGTTTTGTATGACTCTAAGGTAGGGTATTGAATTCGAGAATATTCTATAATTTATCATTTTCGCTTTTTACTGATTTTAGATTTTAATCGAATTTTGGAAAATTTTGACTTAATTGATGATTGTATTTTCTTTAGTAATGAACAAATAATTATTATTTAAACCTTATTAAATATTTTAGTTAAAATTAAAAAAATCAATCTCCATAATTAATTTTTTTATTTTCGATTAATTAGACTGACGAATTGTAATGTAATTTTTAATTATTTGTAAATTAAGGTTATTTGAAGAGAATATTTTTGATTAAGCGAAAAGTTTCAGGGGAAATTACCTGATTAGAACGATTTTGACTAATTGTAATGTGTGAAAAAGAATTCCTTATTTTAATATAAATTAAATGGAGAAAGATTTGACTGATTTTTGAAATACTCTATAAACTTGTAAGTTAACGAATAAAAATCTTCATATTTATGGGTACTTTAACCGGATGGTGAGCTTAGTTCTTTTATTTAATTAATTGATTTTATATTTATATTTGATTATCATTGTATTGTTATGGGAATATTCTAAAATGAATAATAATGTATTATATTTTGATATTTGTTTAAATTTAAAGAAAAAATAAATTAACCATAAATCGAAAGTATTTATGATTTTAATTTTAAAAATTATATATTTTTTATAAATAAATAAGGTTTTAAAGAAAAGTTTAAGTAAATATAAGAAGAAAGACAGATATTGAAAAGGAATTTAAATTAAAAAAAATTTAAATAAATTAAATTTAAATTAAAAAATAAAATTGATTTTAAAAGAAAGACCTAGTATAAAAGGTCATTATTAATTAAAAAGTACAGAAGTTTCGAAGAGTTCAAGTTAAGTTATTTTGAAATTTTAACGAATCTAGACGACGTCTCAAACGTCGCATAAATTAGTGAAAAGAAAAAGTATATAAAGAACAACTCAGAGTGAAATACTCAGTTGTTGAATCGAAAGATTTCAAGCTACAATAACAATAATCACACTGAAATAGTGTCCAAATTACGATTCAAAGGAAAAGAGAAAAAAGTAATTATAAGAATAATTATTATATAGAGGGTAATTATTATTTTAAATCATCATATTCTTATATAAAACACGCTGTAAAGTGTGACTAAAAAAATTTTAAAAATTTAATCGACCCGAGTCGCTAAAGGCTCTCGGTGTTTCAATATAAAATCGGCCAGGGGCAAAATAAAATACTACTCTTTTATCAAGCTTTTTTACTTGTTATCAATTGTAGATATATAAATATATTTTTATAAAATAAATCAGAGTTCTTTTATTTTTTTAATAAAAACGCAACTAACACTCAACACCCTTCGTAACTCAATATCTTAAAAAATTAAAATAAATTAAAAAATTAAAAAAACATCTTAAAATTAATCATCCTACCACCAACGCCACCTGTGGGTACTAATAAATCACCGATGTTGTATAGATCGGTGTGTAACAGATATGCAACAGTGATTTAAAATGTAATATATTAATAGTTAGATATCATGTAAGAGTTACAACGATTTGTTACAGAAGTGTCACACCATGTTACGAAGGGTTAAGTAATTTCCTTATAAAACTTAATTGAATCTATATCTGATCGTATCTACTTGTTATTTAGTTCAAATAACTCTCTTTCGAATTATATTCTAAGGCAATTATATGTCACGACCCATTCGTTCGTAGCAGTTTTGAACGCTCAGAGCCCCCAGTGACTATTAAGGGTCAGTCACAACCCGATCTCAGCTTATACTATTTTACAGACTGTTTTAATACTCATTGAAGTGCTAGGTTTATTTATGGGTCGGACGCCTCTTCTCGCTCGACATTTGCTTGGCAGTGCCGAGTCTGAAGGGCCTGCGGGTTCGGATAAAGATGGGATGGGCTATGGGCCCCCACCTAGCGGAGAGTCGCTCAGGGATGATATCTTAAAACCTATAACCCGCTATACTACCATGGATGATACGAAACTTATGACGCCACCGTTTGTGGTCGTAAGGTGCTCATTACGTGTAAAAGAAAGACTTGAGGCAACGTTTTGGCATGCGTTACATGTCTACACAACTTACTATAGTACTATATTACAAACTAAGGCCAGAAAAGTAACCGATTAATTAATATCACCTTATTTCTCCAATTTATCATATAATTTATCAAATTCCATTTAATCATAATTTAAATAATGAGATTAGTAATACGTCAAATATTCAAACTCTTATTAAACATGCCCGATAAAATCGTCGATTGTTAAACACTGAAATTTCATTGATAAAAATAAAAGTTAAGACTATAATGAAATTCGCTCTAAATCTTTCAAAATTTCAACAGTTTTTGGTAAAATTCGAGTCCATAAAATTACTAGAATTATCAGAATAAATTAAAGGTGTCGTAACTACTAAATTATACTCCGAAATCCTATAAATCCTTAATAAACTATCGCTCTAAGACTAAATAAAATTAAAATATTGCAGAATTAATCAAAATCATCTGACATTAAGATACCGAAATCAGTTACTATTAAAATACTGCTTAAGATTAAATCAAATCATTTATCATTCGCATATTGCAAAAATATAAATCGAACCCATTTAATATTAGAGCATCGCTTCAGAATTAAGTAAAGTATCGCTTCAAAATTAAGTAAAGTACCGCTTCAGATCAAATAAATAGATAAAAAAATAAGAATAAAATTAGGAAAGTAAAATTATATTTGTTTGAGTTTGTCAGTTAAATCTCAAGGACATGTTAAAGGTTCGAATGTTATCCGTGAATTTCGGATAAGTCGAACCTCTTTGAATCAACCGTCAGACAGTCTAGCCGATGAAAACTGTTGGGATTCTGGAAATATAAAAAAAAATAAAATATATAAAATTAGAGTACCTGCTGTCCTAAATAAAAATAAATCAAAAAATAAATAAATAAATAAATAAAATAAACAAATTAAATAAATAAATCAAAATAAAAGGACGCATAATCCCATTTTAACCTTCCCTTTGTATGAGCACATTGCTCAGGGACGCGAGGCGGTTAGTTGGGATAATATCAATGAAAACAAAAAAAATAAATAGGTATATAAATTTTAGTAAATAATTATTATTTATTATTATTAATTTAATTTATATTATTAATTTTATCTTTATTTAGTTATTATTATTATTACTATTATTATATTTAATATTCATTCTTAATATTATTATCTTTATTATTACTATTACAATTTGAATTAAAATTATTATATTATTCCCTTGTGGCGAGTTTTTCCTTCCTCCGCAGGGACCCATTCATTATGAGGGTACTCCTGCTTTGGGCAGAAAAGCTCACCAAAGGATTCTCTTGCTTAAAATATAAATAAACAAATAAAAATTTAT